>JAODAL010003990.1:0-120000 GCA_025379985.1 Phyllomedusa bahiana
ACCCCTTCCCTTTGAGGCATTTCCCTGCTGCAGATTGCTCAGATAGAGAGCAGGAGGCCAGTTCCCGGGCAGGCAGGAGGGGGCCGGGGAAACTGAAGCTGGCAGCTCCGGCTGCGCGCGGCTCTCAGCAGCTGCCAGCGATGATCCCCACCCCGCTGCTGACACTCCGGGAGGGGTTTGGGTCACATCCCCCCCTCCGGGTTCAGGCGCAGCAGGAGGAGGACGGGCGCCCGGAGTCTCCGCATCCAGGAGCAGGTAAGGGCGCCGGGTGACGGTGACGAGTCCCTCGCCCCCTCGGGGGGGGTTTGGGGAAGATTGCATTCCCTCCGCGCATTTCGCCTCCGGGGGACCGGGAGAGAGATGGTATGCGGCGTCGGCCATCTTGTGAGTCCACGCGGCCGAGCGCTGGGAGTGAGCTTGCCGGGTTGACCGGTGGAAAATAGGTCCCGATTTCTCCCTGGGCAGAGCTGGGATGTTGGGAGCCCCCGGGCTTTTGCTTCTTGGCAGCTTTCCCCATTTCTGGTCGTTTTGGATGCCTGGAAGGGCCGACGGACGAGCGGAGCTCAGCAATGTGCTTCCTCACACGGCCATTGCTAAGCCACGCCCCTCTTAGCTACACTTTTTAACGATATCTATCTACGATCCTTTTTTGATTTGAGAACCACATTACTTTTAAAACCAGGCAAGGACCCCACCCTCCTTACGTCATATCGGCCCATTTCATTGCTTAACCAGGATTACAAACTGCTGGCAAAAATTATAGCCAATAGATTTCAGAAATTCTTGCCTAATATCATACATCCATATCAGTCAGGATTTGTGGCAGACTTTCACTCGGTCTGGAATGTTAGGGTGACAACAGCGGCGATATTGGCAGCCCAGGAGCCAGACCATCCGGTATTCATGCTTTTAAGCTTGGATACAGAGAAGGCTTTTAACCCTAAGTCTCATGACCTTATCTGAGCGCTACCTTGATGAAAAGAGGGTTTGGGTCCACCTTCCTAAATTTTTTAGATCTTCTCCATTTAAACTGCTCCACCTCGTTTTTATTAAACGGTCACATAACACAACCAGTCGATCTTTATAGAGGGGTGAAACAGGGATGTCCCCTATCGCCCATATTGTTCAACTTTTCGATAGACCCACTTCTATATTATATCTCTCAGGAGTCATCTATCCAGGGTATTACTAAATACAACTAGATATTAAAGCTCTCTGTTTATGCAGATGACCTATTATTGATGATAACCAACGCTAAGCAAAACTTGTCCCACGTCCTGAAAATGGTGGGAGAAAAGGGGCGCCTCTCGGGATACGAGGTAAATGTGGATAAGAGTGAGGGTCTTCTTTTAAAGGGTCCTGGCAGGCTCCTATGGTCATTGGAGTTTTAACATACGTTGGTGTGCATCATCATTAACTTACCTCGGTATCCTACTTACTAGAAACCCGGCACATATATACCAAGACAACCTTAAGAAATATCTCGATGGCAATGCACACGCTGAAAACCTGGGAAAATATTATGCTCAACTGCATGGGGAGAGCTAACCTTATAAAAATGATAGAGTTTCCAAGGCAGCTATATCTGCTCCAAATGCTGCCAATATATTTAAGACCTAAGGATGGAAAGTTAATTAATGCCTTATACAGTGCATTTATATGGCACAATAAGAGGGCATGCATACAACTGTACCTACTCTGTCAACCCAAAATGAATGGGGGTTTAGGGTTCCCTAGTATCAGACACTATTGTCTTGCAACGTTGGGCAGATACGTGGCAGATTGGAAACAGAACACAGACGTGTTTACTAGTAGCTCACTGGAGAAACTATTTCTCTGAAATATATCTTTAATAGACTTTGTGCACTTGCCATACAGTCAGATCCCCCTAGAGATACGTACCAATGTGTGGTTGATGCCAATGTGAAGGGCCTGGAATAAAATGAGAACCCTTAAGAAGCTCTCTCCTCAGTGTTCGTTACACCTATCTTTGATTCATAACCCAGGGTTCCAGGATGGAAAACCACATGGAATCTTCCGGAGATTACATAGTGAGGGCCTAGGGACAGAGGACTGGACAAACCCCCTGACTCGTAAACCATACACACATGGGGAACAACAGGCGATGTTCCCTCACACAGTAATACCCTTTTTCAACTATTTGCAGGCAAGTCATTTCTGCGCTGGGGTACTGAGATCGTTGACAGAAGCAGAATGGGACACCGACTTTGATAGGACCATCTTGAAACCTCCAGGTAGACAGGGCCATCTATCACAGATCTATAGATTCTTATTAGGAAATTTAGAATATGATAAAACTCCCACGCAATTAGCCAGACGGACAAAGATCGATCCTAAATTAGCACCATGTTTTGTTCTGACTGCCTCAGTGGCGTCACATAAAATTTCTCCCCTCTACGTGGAGATGAACCTTAAAATAACCCACAACACTTATCTGACTCAATTACGAGGACATCATATGGGAAAATACGCATCAGATGGGTGCTTTCGGTGTGGCTCCCCTGGAGCAAACTTGCACCACTGTTTGTGGGCCTGCCCAAGGATGACACATTACTGGGAAAACATAGCTGCTTACAAAGACATCTGGTCCCCTCATTTTACCTGAGTGCGCCATGGGCTCTGTTCGGCTCTGAAGATGGGGAAACCTCCACTTACATAAGTAGGGCAACACATCTCCTACAGATGTTGTCTGCCTCAGCCAGAAAAGCCATACTCCAATCTTGGCTACAGCCTGTGTGCCCGACCTTCACACAGTTTATGGAAAAATGCACCTTCTTACTAAGAATGGACTGGGTGGAGGCTATGCAACATAAAGAGAGACAGGTGGGAAAATTCTTCCGGCTCTGGGGGAAGTTCATAGAAAACATGCCACTTAGTATAAGACAAAAGCTATACTCTTGGTACATCATGGTACCTATGACAACAGCTTGCAGGTATAGAGCCACTTAATTTGCACTCACAATGCCATTCCATGGAGGAACGGGCAGATGGCTCTGCCACAACAGATAGTCTGACATGCATGTTTGCCTGCTAGTTACTGCCCTATAGTGGAGGTTGTGAGACCTAGCTAAATTTATAATAAATACACAAAAGTAGCTTATACCTCTCTGTGACAGAGTGCTAATTGGACAAGTTTAACACACCTCCGGTATATTAGGTCCGGTGGGGGAAGGGAGGAGGGGGGAAAGAGGACGGGATAGAGGAATCTATGCAACTGATTACACTGACAAGGGTAGTGTTTCTCCTTAAGGCCGTGTTCACACGGCTTATTCCCGACAGATTTGTGAGCCGTATTGAGCTCACAAATCCGCCGTGAATAAGGGGCGGGGCTGGGCCGGAGCGCGGCGGAGGCGCCGCTCGCTCCCGGCCCCATAGACAATGCATTGTTTACGGCGCGTACGCGCCGTAAATAATGTGCATGTCACTTTCTCCCCCCGCGGCGGATTCGCCGAGCGGGTAGGAGCGACGGAATCCACTGTTCTCTATGAGAGCAGTGGATTACCGTAATGACAGGGATGGATTGGCGCCGTACTGCAGTGCAAATCCGGCACGGAGTACGGCGCCAATCCGTGCCCAAATAAGCCGTGTGAACGAGGCCTATACGTCCTATGTTTACAATGTTTTCTATGTTCATAAGTTATTTGAATGAATAATAAAGAGAAAAAGACTGTCAACACAATTGTATACAGTACATCTGTAAGATCTATGGTTTAATACGGTTTCTTTTATTTTTGTCATTACGGATGTTATAAAATAAGGCCTCGTTCACACAGCTTATTTGGGCACGGATTGGCGCCGTACTCAGCGCCGGATTTGCGCTGCAGTATGGCGCCAATCCATCCCTGTCATTACGGTAATCCACTGCTCTCATAGAGAACAGTGGATTCCGTCGCTGCTACCAGCTCGGCGAATCCGCCGGGTGGGGAGAAACTGACATGCACATTATTTACGGTGCGTACGCGCCGTAAACAATGCATTGTCTATGGGGCCGGGAGCGGCGCCCCCGCCGCGCTCCTTATTCACGGCGGATTTGTGAGCTCAATACGGCTCACAAATCCATCGGGAATAAGCCGTGTGAACACGGCCTAACATGTATTCTATTCCTTATGGCTAATGCAACAATATTTGTATCATTTTGTATTTACGGGCTAAATAACGACATTTTGAAAAAAAATCTATGCAAACCCTACTCCTTTATATAAAACAAGGAGACTTTGCTTAATTTCTTCTTAATCTCTTTTAAAGAAAATAAATATACACTGTATCATACTGATTCAAAACCATTAGTCAATGTATTACTGTCTCTGCAACAATTAGCAAAAAACAATAGAGCAGCACTGGAAAAACATATATAGCGGGTGCTGGTCTGTAAGCCTGAGAAAGGCTCATTGTTTGAGCTGAAACGTTGCGCATTTGGGTGAAATAAAAACCGCTTGACTTTTGAGTGTGCTGTCCGGTACTCTTTTTGGATTACTGTCTCTGCAACAGACTTTATTAAATTATCATATTCATTACCCATTAGTTAAATAATTATATTGACAGCTTTTCTGAAAAGGGAGTTACCAGTACTATGTGTCAAAATTACAGACTCCATGGAATCTGACCATCACCTATATAAAAATGTATTCTACAAAATAGCTGAAGTGATGAGTGTAAACAGACATAGGAAAGGAATATAAATTAGGATGCCTTTACAAATTATGTATCACAATATATTATTATATATTTTTGTTTTTACTTTTGCAGTACAAAAAATAAATGTTTATGTATATTTATCACTATATACTATGGTGTATTACAGTATATGTTCTGTATTACACCATTAGCATATTTTGTATCCCTTTCACTAGTAGTGCATTTTTTGTGGGATCACCTTTTTTTTTCTTTTAGTATAATAGGATTGAATTTTATTTTAGTTTTTTTTTAATTAGAGAAGCAAACACTGAAACACTATATACTGATTGCAAGCTTCAAAAGGTGAAGACTCAAAACCTCTAAATAAAAGAAAGCAACACATCATGTTCTTCAAAATTTTGCCTGTGCTAGCCTATATAGCAAAAGGAAGCAGCCCATCATTTTTACTAAAATAGGTGTACATTTATTAACCCATTGACACAGCCCATTAAATTCTTTGCTAATCTCAGTAAAAGCTGCATGCATTTTTTTGTTGATTCTTGTTGATGCTTGATTTTCAGCTACACAGGGAAAAATACAGCACATCCAACCTATGTGAATACAGAGTATTCTATTCCGTCTGTCTCTTCCACCTCCGTCCACCCAAAGTAAACGGTGGGGCAAAACTTAAGTGAGAGTTTTAAGTGGAGTGGTGCAAAAGTGCTTGTATAATGTTCAATATTGGTTAGTATTCAAGTTATATTCAAGGTTTTTTTCCCCTAATCTTATCCTACAAAATATCTTACTATATATATGGCTAACATATAAAAACGAACCCAGCTTTGCTTTTATGCATAAAACTTATTAGAACAGTTATATATTAGTAACATGAATGCCTTACAAAGTAGGTAATGAAACATTCGAAAATCTCAGTACACTAGATCAGAAAATATACACTAAGATAAAATGCAATCAATATGTTTAATAAAATAGACAAGATAATTCATAAATGTTTTTAAGTTTGCCAAATTGATCTTCTATCAATATGAAAATGAAAAAAAAAAAATTAATGTATAAGCTTACCTGTAAGCCAAACTAAAATGAGAAAAACTGTCATAATGAATAGTGTTCTCATCGTGTATACCTTATCTTCCTTGTGATGGCCTCAGGAGAGCTTTCTGGCTTTTAGAGGGATAATGCTATTTATAAGGTAAGGGCCGTCTGCGTTCTCTAGGTGGTTTTAATGGCACTTAACCACTTAGAAGAAAACAAGATATCCACACTGGCATTAAAATGATACTAACATGATATGAAGAGTCTCCTAAGAGGGTGGCCTATTCATTAAGGGATTTTATTCATAATACATTATAGCGTAAGTTCAGGTCTATTCGCTTCTCAGAAAGTTATGTATAAATAGCAATGTGTATCTATGAAATAAAAGTTAACTATAATCCAATATGTAAGGTATCACTAATGGCAGACAAGCATGAAATCAATATGGTATTCATTGTGCTTTATCACCTAGGGAACTACAAATGTGTGCAAATTGCAGACCACATATACAGTATCTTGCAAAAGTGACTACACCCTTCACAATTTTGTATATATTGTATTATATCTTTTCATGGGCAAAATGGAAGATGACACTTTGATACAATGTAAAGTAGTCAGTGTACAGCCTGTATAATGGTGTAAATCGGGTGTGCCACAGTCATCAATGTCTAAACCGCTGGTAACAAAAGTGAGTACACCCCTAAATGAAAATGGAAAAATTCTGCATGAGTGCTGCTGGCTATGGGGAGCTACCGCTCATTGACAGAACCATGAATGCCAACATTTACTGTGACATACATGCAGAGCATGATCCCCTCCCTTCGGAAACTGGACTGCTGGGTAGTATTCCAACATGATAAGGAGACGAAACACACCTCCAAAATGACCACTCTTACGCTAAAGAAAACGAGGGAAAGTTGCTGGACTGGCCAAGACCTAAACCCTATTGAGCATCTGTGGGGCATACTCAAATGGAAGGTGGAGGAGTTTAAGATCTCCAACATCCACCAGCTCTATGATGGCATCATGTGGGAATGGAAGAGAATTCCAGTGGCAACCTGTGAAGCTCAAGTGAACTCCATGCCCAAGAAAGTTCAGGTAGTGCTGGAAAATAATGGTGGTCATACAAAATATTAACACTTTGCACACTATTTGTTCATTTTAACTTTAGAGCGTACTCACTTTTGTTGCCAGCGGTTTAGACATAGATGGCTGTGTGTTGAGTTATTGTGTTATTTTTGGGGGCACACCAAATTGACACTGTTAGGGCTTGTCCCCACGGCACGGGTTTTCACCTGGTTTTTGGTTTTTGAAAACCATCTGCAAACCGGGTGAAAACTTTTAACATGGTCCTCTATGGAAAACCCATGCAGCAGTCCCCACTGCGCGGGTTTTCCACCCGGCGGTTTCTCAGACCGCCGGCGGTCCGAAAAACATTCAACGTGTTCATTCTTCCAACTGGTTTTCGGGCGGAATATGAACATGTGTATGCTAAGGGGGAGGGCTTTCTCCGCTAATTGCAGAGAAAAGCCGTGCCCCGGCAGCCATGTGCACGGCGTGAAAACAGTACAAATACCGGATAAACCAACTGGTATTTGTACTGTGCTGTGGTGACCCGGCCTTATACCAGCTGTACTTTACATTGTATCATACTGTCATATATTCAGTGTTTTTTCCATGAAAAGATATAACATCATATTTACAAAAATGTAAGGGGTGTACTCACTTTTGTGAGATACTGTATGTCCTTGTATGGTCATGAATCAATCTTTGCAACTTTGCTGTTGATAAAATTAACAGCAGCTTGGCATTACCTTCACAAGATTCTGCTATTCCCAGTTGATGGATTGTGTTCCTCTGATAAACTCAGGAGTTCATATTTTTATTCTATGATATGAAACAATTTGCAGAATTTTATTGGTGATGTACAGTTAACTGGTTCACATCTCTAGCCGAGGTACCGTTTGGAACCTTAGCCGGAGAGGTGAGAAACTGAAGCAATGGGATCCATTCTTAACAGATACCAACGGCGCCCAATAAACTTTTATTAATTATTAATTACAATGGGTCCGTCAAGTTTCTACCTTGGTGTCCGTCGCAAAGAAGGAAAAAATAGTGCAGCAACTCCGGCACAGATGTGAACAAGGCCTAAAAGCGACTTGGTTAGGTTGACAATGCAAAATCTATTGTAAGCAAGAGGTTTCTCATTTACTGATAGCAAAAAATTATTTTGAAAAGTAAAAGGAATTTTCGAGTGGGGGCAAACCCTCAAACCGACTTGGCAGGAGGGACCTTGGGTGTTCTGCGAGACCGCCAGGATGATGCTGGTCTGGCTGAGGAACGCTTTGCTCTCGAGGAGGGGAATTCCTGTGGCCCACTCCTATATAACTAAAAAGAGAAGAACGGAAAAAAAAAACCGAATTCGTGGTACTAACCTATCCGACGTCTTCGGGCATCGCGGCAGGTGGGGACGGGTGAGCGGCGAAAAAGGAAGGCCAGTTAAAGAATTGACTGGTGTCCTGACGCCCTCAGGGGGGACAGCGTCGTGGTACCACTATGCCTTGATGGCCCCCCTGATAGATGAAAACCAGGGGCTCAATCACCTTCCTGCAGGCGAGAGCCGAGTGCTCGATCACCTTCCAACAGACGAGAGCCGAGTGCTCGATCACCTTCCAACAGGCGAGAGCCGAGTGCTCGATCACCTTCCAACAGGCGAGAGCCGAGTGCTCGATCACCTTCCAACAGGCGAGAGCCGAGTGCTCGATCACCTTCCAACAGGCGAGAGCCGAGTGCTCGATCACTTTCCTGCAAAGGAAAGAAAAAAAAAAAAACAAAAAAAAACTCTGCAGAGCAGCGTCTGCCTCCTACAGACACTAGGCTGAAAACTCATCAGCCTGGCATCAGCGGGAGGGATATAGGCCACCGGGGCGGGTCTAACACGTTTGATCCGCCTAGTGTCCGCCTCTGAAGGCAATATCCTATACCCATGATGCTGTGTCCCCCAATGAATTATTGGCGAGAAATTTTTTTTTGAGACACAGTTTTCTTTCCTTTCTGTGTTGATACAATTACAGTGTTACCCAATTTGTATTTGTATTACTGCTTTTACACTTATTAAAAAAAAAAAAAAAAACAGTTTTGCGTGAGGCTCTGTGAAGATATACATATTTTCCATCTCACCCACCCTCCTGAGTAATCTAATGTTGCATATGCATTGTATGCAAATTGATTTACCCGATATAACACACTTGTATCTATTTAAAACTCAAAGTCTAAACTTGTAATTTTTTTTTCTCCTTTTAAATCATCATCTACTGAAACTCTTTTCAGACAATTTCAATGAATTGTGTATAAGTAATGATAAGGCCCATGCTAGTATGGAGTAAACAGATAAAAGTCACAAGACTTTTAGTCAAAAGGACTAAAAACTAAACAAGTACATTTTTATTATTGTTGTCAAACAAGTGCATTGTGTTACATTCATTTTCAAGTCTACAGCTTTACTTATTTTATGCTGTTGGCAAATTCTCAAATCATCATTTGGATGTATAAAAAAATATCATAAAAATAAAAAAAATCCTATATATGCATAAGTTACAGTGTGTGGATAGCCCAAACAAAAATAACTTCACCGACAGCTTTTGCACATTTTTAAGTGTATGCAATGTTATTCAGCCTCTAAACGTGGGATAACGGGAAGAATCAGGTTTCCAAAAGCAGAGTCTTGGGTAATGAAGTATCCAGTTGAGTGTGCATGTGCGTGCTGCAAAAACAACATACATAATTAGCTGCAATAATTGTTAGGATCTATTTTCAAATACAAACAAAAAGCAGTGGGTCCTAAACAAAGGGATGATACAGTGAAGGAAATTATTTAATCCTTTGCTGATGTAAGTTTGCCTATTGACAAAGACATGAACAGTCTATAATTTTAAGGGTAGGTTAATTTTAATATTGAAAGATAGAATATCAAAAATAAAATCCAGAAAATCACAACGTATAAATTATATAAATTTGCATTTTGCTGAGAGAAATAAGTGTTTGATCCCCTACCAACCATCAAGAATTCTGGCTCCTACAGACCAGTTAGATGCTCCTAATCAAGTCGTTACCTGCATTTAAAGACAGCTGTCTTAAATAGTCACCTTTATAAAAGACTCCTGTCCACAGACTCAATCAGTCAGACTCTAACCTCTACACCATGGGCAAGACCAAAGAGCTTTCTAAGGATGTCAGGGACAAGATTATAGAACTGCACAAAGCTGGAATGGGCTACAAAACCATAAGTAAGACGCTGGGTAAGAAGGAGACAACTGTTGGTGCAATAGTAAGAAAAAAGAAGAAATACAAAATGACTGTCCATCGAAGTCGATCTGGGGCACCATGCAAAATCTCACCTCATGGGCTGAGGAAGATGAGAGATCAGCCTAAAACGGCACAGGGGGAACTTGCTATTGATCTCAAGGCAGCTTGAACCACAGTCACCAAACCATTGGTAACACATTACGTCGTTATGGTTTAAGAGCCTGCAGTGTCCGCAAGGTCCCCCTGCTCAAGGAGGCACATGTGCAGACTCATCTGATGGCCCATTGCCAATGAACACTGACTACTTCACCGCATAAATGGGAGAATGGATGGAGCTATGTACCGCAAATCCTGAGTGACAACCTCCTTCCCTCCGCCAGGATATTAAAAATGGGTCGTGGCTGTGTCTTCCAGCAAAACAATGACCCAAAACACACAGCCAAGGCAACAAAGGAGTGGCTCAAAAAGAAGCACATTAAGGTCATGGAGTGACTTAGCCAGTCTCCAGACCGTAATCCCATTGAAAATCGACAGCCTCAAAATCTTAATGATTTAGAGATGATCTGCAAAGAGGAGTGGACCAAAATTCCTCCTGACGTGCGCAAACCTCATCATCAACTACAAAAAAAACGTATGACTGCTGTGCTTGCCAACAAGTATTAAGTCTTGTTTGCCAGATGGATCAAATACTTATTTCTCACTGCAAAACGCAAATAAATTTATACAATGTGATTTTTGGGATTTTATTTTGGATATTCTCTCTCAATGTTAAAATTAACCTACCCTTAGAATTATAAACTGTTCACGTCTGTCAGTGGAAAAACTTACACAATCACCAAGGGATCAAATAATTATTTCCCTCACCGTAAAGCCTCATGTTATTCTAGAGCTATTTTTACATCATTTTATTAAGGTTTTTTTTTTTTTTCTTCAGAACCTGATCTACCTGTGGGTAGTTCTTCAGCACTGTCATTTAAGCTCTGCTGGTTCCTTTTCTTTGCTGCGCTTGTTAAAGTGACATTGGTAATGTAGTTTTTTTTTTTTTTATTAAATGACACTGTCCAAGCAGGATGTCTGGCTGTACATGGGAGCTGACAAAGCTGTATTTCTCATGAGAGAAAGTTGCTAAGACAAACATGGTGATTATTCTACAATCATACTGGTATCTGTGGATTTATATACCAAAGATGTCATCTTCGACAGCAAAAAAGGCTCCTGAGCTCTCTGTGTGTCTAGCTTTAAAGGATAAAAGTTTATTTTAGCAAGTTCCCATTCTACTGATAAGACACAGTAAAGATTAACTATGCCAGCTGGCCACTGCTAGAGCAGACAGATGGTTTAGTTAAAAGTTTTGTTTCATGGCCTATAAGATAATTTATGATGGAGCACTGAACGTAACCCTAATTTGTCACTCTGCTACCTACCAGTAGTTCATGAAAAGTTTAAGGCCAGAGTCACAGCTGCGTTGGATCTTCCGTTGTGAATGGAATAGGAAAATAAATGGATCCCTTAATTGATGTACGATTGCTGAAAACGGATAGCTATCATTTCACCACTGACTTCAATGTAAAAAAAAAAAAAAAATATCCGTCAGATATCCATTTTTTGAATGGAAAAAAAAAATAGTGCAGTAGACTCTGCTATTTTTTCAGTCAAGAAAACGTATACCTGAAGAAAAAGAGACAAACCAAATCAGAACAAAGCAGAACAAAGGAAAGCTCAACGCAGATGTGAACCAGGCCTAAGGAATCTCCAACAAAGCTAATACAGTACAGATTGACCATAAACAAATTCCACCTCAACTGACAGATATTCACATCAAATATCCTTTTATTTCAACATGGGACATACCTGAAGTGCAGCTTTTTGTTGGGCAGCTATATGCTGCTGCTCTGCATGGTCACGGAAATCCTTATTAATATTAGGCCTTGCAAGTGCTATACTGTAAAAAGAAATATAAACAAGAAAACTTTAACCCCTTTCCACTGCAAGGTCATAATATTATGGGTCTTCATTTTTTCACTCCCTGCCTTCCAAAAGCCATAACTTTTGTATTCTTCCATCTATATAGACATACGAGAGCTTGTTGTTGTGGGACAAGATGTACTTTTTAATAGTGCAATTGACTTTTTAAAATAAATAAATAAAAACCAAACAAACAATCTCTATCTCCTAACTTTGCGCTGCAGCACCACTTCCTGCAACCAATAACTTTTGTTTTTCCACCTACGGACCTGCATTAGAGTGCTTTTTTGTAGGCTGAAGCAGTGTTTTTATTGGTACCAATTTGGGATGCATGTGACTTTTTGATCACTTTTTATTACATTTTTATGGGGATGTGAAATAAATAATGAAAAATTCCATTTTTCCATTTCACAAATAAAAGGTTACACATAATTGGTATCGCTACATCCATAAAAATTTGTTCTATTAAAATATAACATAATTCGTCCTGTACGCTTAATACCATAAAAGAAAAATATACAATGCCAAAATTGGTTAGATCCGTCTTGGGGACCAACAGAGCGGACCCCAAGACGGATCCCTAGAGCGCTTGTAACACGGAGTGTAAACTCCGTGTGAACAAGCCCTTAGGCCTCGTTCACACGGTTTATTTGGGCACAGATTAGCGCCGTACTCCGCGCCGGATTTGCGCTTCAGTACGGCGCCAATCCGTCCCTGTCATTACGGTAATCCACTGCTCTCATAGAGAACAGTGGATTCCGTCGCTCCTCCCCGCTCGGCGAATCCGCCGGGCGGGGAGAAACTGACATGCACATTATTTAAAGATAAAATAACTTTTTGTTTTATATGTATTTCTCCTAGAAACAGTTAATAAAAGTTATTAAAGGAGCTATAAGTACCTCAAAAAGGTGTCGTAAAAAAAAAATAATAATAAATATATATATATATATATATATATATATATATATATATATATATATATATATATATATATATATATATATACCAGGCTATTAAGACCAAAAATAGGCTTGTCACTCAGGGGATCTGGACGACGACAACAAGCTGCAGTCATTCGAACTAGGTACCAAAACATTTTTCTCACCTTGCCCCTGGATTGTTTGTTGAAGACTGATTTTGTAGGAGCAATTTTCTCTTCTCTTTGTCTAGTTCTGCCAAAATAGCAACTCTGTTTTTGCTTGCAAAACCTAAAGGACAATGAAGAATGGATGAGCAAGAACAGTTTATAAATAGATGATCTCAATTAAAAAAAAACAAAAAAAAACACACAACCTAATTTCAATGCATGATTAACTAGAGATCCTTTTTAATATCTGCAGATGTTTGATTTTAATAATGATGCTTAGGGTATGATCACACAGCGTAATTGCAGCGCGCATTTCTCTGCGTATTTGCGCTTTAATATGGGCAAAACGAGGCCTGCAATTACGGTAATTCATAGCGCTCATAAAGAGCTATGTATTACACATTGTCTCCCCCGATGTACAACAGTATTGTACGCCAAGGGAGAGAAGTGACAGGTCACTTCTTCGTGGTCCCTTTGTCTTTGGAAGTATGCGCTGATCAGCCAGTACTTCCAATACACACAGCGTACTCCAGCGCGTACAGTATGCGCCCCAGTACGCAGTGTGAACATACCCTTAGGGTATTAATTGCTGTGCCTTTCTGCACAAATGCATCAAAAATGCAGCTGCGTTTTGGGATGTGTTTTTGTGCAGAAAGACACAGCAATTAATGATGTACATTTCTGCACAAAAAATGCATTAAAAAAACGCTCCGTGTGAAAGAACCCTTAGGCAGTTCCTGACTGGGTCAATTAACCCCCTTCCTGACCAGACACTTTTCCATAGTGCATGCCAGTTTGAGCGCTAGAACGCTTTCTTGCGCTTGGATATTGTACTAATTTTTCACCCTTTTTCATTGATAAGTTAGGCTTTATTTTTAGGTCGTTTTTAAATTAGTTTTTTTTTTCTTACTATGTAAGAAAATTCTATAAAATTGTATTAAAGGGGTTTTGCCAAGAAGTGAAGTTCCTTACCTCTTATGTGCTCAGGACAGAATATAAACAAAGCATGAATGGCTGCAGGTGGGAGAGGAAGGGGGTTGAGCAGAGCCAGGAAGCGTCTCTAATGTTTACTCAAATAACATTACAAGCAGTGGATTCTCTATACAGCAGACAGCCTCATACACTGCACCCTTCTCCCCAGCCCCTTGTAAGCTCATGCAAATCAGCTCCTGTCAGTGTCCTGGTCGTGTCTAATGTAAACTTTGATGAAACTAAGGGCAACTTAGACAGGCTGTAGCTCTCAGAGTCTTCACTTTTTGTAGTCACATACATTTAGAAAAGTGATTAAATACCCATTTTGGAGGATCCCACATCAACATTACATCATGGCAAAACCCTTTAAATCGCTTATCACATTTTTAAATTAATTTTATTAACAGCAAAAGAGGTGTTAAAATAAGTTTAGTAATTGTGTCACTTTTCCATCACTGGCATTTAAATATAGACGATATAAAGTTTTAGTGTCACCGGGGGTGGGACAAAAAGTTAGGCTATGTTTAAACGGCTTACTGCAGCTCATATAGTACGTGCCGCAATACGCCGGGTGCTTTGGAACGACGCGCTGATTAGCACGCAATTCCAAAGCACGGGTAGGAAAGGAAGGCTCAGCCGGCCCAATACACCTGCATTGTCAGCGGTGCGTAATCGCCGCTAACAACTGACATGTCAATTCTCCCCCCGTGCGTACAATACGATCATATTGTACGCGCGGGGTGACGACGCGTAATCCATAGCCCTCTATGAGAGCTATGAATTACCGTAAATTAGGAATTACCATAAGTGTGACGCGCATTTCGCCGCGTATTAAGCGCAACACGTGACAAAATATGTGCGCAATTACACGCACAAATAAGTCATGTGAACATACCCTTACAGTCTGAGCTGTTGGTATTTATATTATTTTGTGTGTGTGAGTTTTTTGTTAATTTGTTTTACATATTGTGCCCCCATAAAGGTTATAAAAGACATTTATATCACTTTTTTGGCGATTTCCCATCTAACGGAGGATGGCATTTAGATCCAGTTACAGGGGAAATACAGGGTAAAAATATCCCTTACATTGACTGTAGAGCAGATACTGAGCCCAGGCAGTGAGGCCAATAGGCTTTCTGCCTGTCTGTGTATACAGCGCTCATTGATCGCTGTATGCACAGCTATCAATAAGCCAGAGATGGTGATAAACTATCCCATCTATTCAGTGGAGAGTCCAGCTGTCGTTAATAGACTGCTATCCATCTGTGCAGCTTAACAATTCGGGTATGTTCACACAGCTTATTATGGGGCGCATCTCGCTTGTGTTAGAGCACAGTATGCCGCGAAATGTGTCCCATAATTACGGTAATCCATAGTTCTCCTAGAGAACTAAGATCGTATTGTACGCGCAGGGAGACAAGTCATGCATGTCTATGGGGCTGGTGAGCTGCGGCCCCCCCCCCCCCGACTTCGCAGAAGTATGCGCCAATCAGCACGACTCCCCGCCGTAATTGCGGGGTGTACTGTACTTATTTTGGGGCGCATTTCGCCATGTATTCACGGCGTACTGCACTCTAATACGAGCGAAATGCGCCCTTATCATTACGGTAATCCACAGTTCTCATAGAGAACTAGGGATTACGCCTCCGCTTCCCGGGTGTACAATACGATCGTATTGTACGCCCGGGGAGATAACTGACATGAAATTTATTCGCAGCACTTTCGCGCTGCAAGTAATGCATGTCTATGGGGCCGGCAGGCTGCTGATCAGCGCGACTCCTGAAGACCCGGCATAATTGCAGTGCGTACTGTACGCCCCGCAGTTAAGCCATGTGAACATACCCTTAATGTTAAGCTGTACTCTCTGCATGGATGTTCCAGAATGTCCATACAGAGAAAACTGCCACCGTCTGGATGTTTAGGCTATGTTCACACGGCTTAACTGCGGGAAGGAATTACGCCCCGCAATTACGCCGTGTGGCCGGGGGTGGGGCGGGAGCGGGGGGGCCGGCACTTCACCGGCCCATAGACATTCATTACCAGCGGCGCGTATATGCCGCTGGTAATTCACATGTCACGGCACGTAATTACGGACCGAAATACGGCCCATTTTAAGCCGTGTGAACATGGCCTTATAGTCTATGGGCGATCAGCAAATAGCTAACTGAAACCAGAAGAGAGTTTGAAAAACTTACACATAGTGGCACATTTATCAAGGTGAATGTACCAGAATTCTGGCACAATTTGCTCAACAATACATTCTTTACACCACCTCAGCTGACAAAAGGGGCAAAGTAAAATGGGTGTGGCTTCATGGAAAGTGGGCATAGCTTAGCGTGTGAGGACATGCGCCAAAATTAAGTAGGCCAAGTTAAAAAGGAGTAAAGTTAGACTAACCTGCGCCAGATTTATCAACACTAGATAAATATGGCGCATTCGAAGACTGTCTAGTTTAAGTTTATACGGACTAAAATGTACACTCACACTGATTTTGGCGCATATTCAACGCCGAACAAGAATCAGCGTCCAAATCTGACCACAAAAGGGTCGTTGATATAAGGATTTATTCGGATTGCCAGATTGGAGTCGGGAAGGAATTTTTTTTTTAACGTACAGAGGCATTTTTCGCCTCGGATTCTGACACAGCTATGCTCCATTGCAATGGGGCTAACCTGCGTCCTTCCCTTCCTGAATGTTCAATCTTATTTTTCCACACCACGGATTTAAACTAAAACACGGACGGGACAATTAAATGAATGGCCGTTGATTTACATAAGGATTTTGGAAAGAAAATAGACGTTGTATCCACACTGAAATTCAAGTTAAATTCTGTTGTGTAAATGAACCTTAAGAGCTAGACAGCATTGATAAATCTGCCTCTCTCTGGACACTGTGAGCCCCAATGCGGTCAGGAACCAATGTGAATAATACAATCTCTGTGTGATAGCTACAGAGTTAGTATTGTTGAAAAAATATGTCCATCAAGTTCAACCAAAGGTGGGGAGGGACTTGGATGAAGGGAGGGGTAGATGGCATTTTTAAGCTAATGCAGACTTTGGAACCCATAATGCAAGAACCAATCTGCCCTAAAGGAATATCTTACCCTTATCCCAAAATTGTCATCAGACTGGATCTAGAGGTTTTATATTGCTGCATAAGTATTATTTAGTAGCAAGTAGTTTCATAGTTTGTAAGGCCGAAAAAAGACAAGACGTCCATCCAGTTCAGCCTGTTGTGCTAAGGTGTTAATCCAGAGGAAGGCAAAAAACCCCAATGAGGTAGAAGCCAATTGTCCTCGTTTTAGGGAAAAATTCCTTCCCGACTCCAATCTGGCAATCGGAAAAATCCCTGGATCAATGACCCCACTCCAGAATCCTAGACACTATAACTTTGTTATATTATTACGCTCCAGAAATGCATCCAAACCCTTTTTGAACTCCGTTAGTGATTCACCATGACAAGTTCCTCTGGCAGAGAGTTCCACAGTCTCACTGCTCTTACAGTAAAAAATCCCTTTCTATGTTAATGTAGAAACTTTCGTTCATCCAGAAGTATCGGATGCCCCCTTGTTCTAGATAAAGCCCTGGGTAGTGATCGAAGTCTTTCTTGAAACTCTCACCAACAATTCTAAAGGTCAGCTATATATAGCAGAACTCATGGAAGTTGTACTCCTCAGACAAATCGATAAACCAGCTAATCATAATGAGGTCGTCATTATGGGAGAATTTAATTACCTAGACATTGTTACATAGTTTGTAAGGCTGAAAAAAGACAAGACGTCCATCCAGTACAGCCTATCTTGCTAAAGTGTTGATCCAGAGGAAGGCAAAAAAAAACCATGAGGTGGAAGCCAATTGTCCTCATTTTAGGAAAAAATTCCTTCCCAACTCCAATCTGGCAATCGAAAAAATCCCTGGATCAACGACCCCTCTCCAGAATCCTAGTCACTATAACTTGTTATATTATTACGCTCCAGAAATGCATCCAAACCCTTTAACTCTGTTATTGAATTCACCATGACAAGTTCCTCTGGCAGAGAGTTCCACGGCCTTACTGCTCTAACAGTAAAGAACGCCTTTATAGGTTTATGTAGAAACTTTCGTTCCTCAAGACGTAGAGGATGTCCCCTTGTTCTAGATAGTCCTGGGTATAAATAAATCTTGAGAGAGATCTCTATATTGACCTTTGATGTATTTAAACATATTTATTATGTCCCCACGAAGCCGTCTTTTCTCTAACTAAATAACCCTAATCTTGCTAATCTTTCTGGGTATTGTAGTCCACCTTTTGCTGCCCACCTTTGTAACTGTTCAAGCTCTATGATGTCTTTCCTGTGCACTGGTGCCCAAAACTGTACACAATATTCCATGTGTGGTCTAACCAATGACTTGTATAATGGGAGAATAATGCTCTCATCATGTGCATCTATGCCCCTTTTAATACACCCCATAATCCTATTTGCCTTGGCAGCTGCTGTCCACCAGGATTCCCAAGTCCTTCTCCATGTCACTTTTACCCAGCCTTTTTCCATTTAAGAGGCAAGACCAAGCCGTGTCTGTCACCCTGTGGAAGCTGAGAAGCCTTGATGGAACAGATAAAAGCAATGAAATGCTTATCCGAGTAGAGAAGCAAGATGTGAAACTGTATACCGTGACCCCAAAGTGAGGAAGCCAATGGAGCTGAGAGCAGCCAAAAGATGAACCTAGTTCCAGAAATTCTTGCTCCTGAGGAACTCGTCTCTGCAGATGGCCTTGCAACAGCTAGGTGACTGTAAACTATGCTTGCAGCTTATTGTTGGTAGAGCGCCGGGAAGATGGAGAGGCAGCAGAGCTCCAAGTCCAGGCAGCAGAACACGAGGCCCAAGCAGAACGAGAGTTCAAGCTGGAGTTAAATTGACTTCACATGCACGGTTATCTACAACAGAACTGGGAGTCCCAGAATACCATGACAAACACCAACTGGAGCAACCTGCCCATGTCATGGATGTTTACACCACCAACAAGAAGCCCACAGCAATGGGACCAATTTCTTCAAACTGGAAGAGATGAGTTATGGATGATCCAGGTGCTATTTGCTACAGAGTGGGTCATTCCAGCATTAGGTGTCCTCCAAAATGGGTACCTGATCGTCCTACACCATGTGCTGAAGCAACCCCTACTGGTCTAACGGTTGCTGGGATGGAAGGAAAAGCTGTGGCTAACTGGCAGTCTGGCATGGTGGGCAAGCAAGTCACTGAAGTGAGCAGAGTCCCTCTGTTGTATTTAAGGACAGTGAAACTACAGGGTATGCTTCTTTGAGAACACCTGGGGCACAGAGACCTTGGGGGAATGGACCCCCCAGTTCACGTGGCCCAAGATGCAAAGTGAGATCTCCGATACCATACCAACCGATGTATTTCCAGGAACCCATTTGAGTTTCATGTTACCCCTTTTACCATCAAGGACAACCAAGCACCTGAGGAGGATGTACTGTGGGGAAAACCCATGTATCTAAGCCAGCAGGTGTACCGCAGTCTGTTCTGCGTTATGCAGTTGTATCTCAGACCATGGCAGACAATGTATTCAAGCCTGTGGGTGTATCTCTGCCCATTGAGCGAAATGCCAATGTATCTACGCCTGCAAGAATGTACTCTGGTGGGGTATTCCGATGTATCGAAGACTGTAGCTGTATCTAAAACAGTTGGGTGGGACACAGCAATACCAAAGTCAGCTGTGTATGATATTAACAGCCCAGTGGATGTATCTAAACCTAAAGGATGTGATGCTGTCGGCCAAGTTGATATATCCAAGTCTATAGGGTGTGATAGTATTTGCCAAGCTCTCGTATCCAAATCTGCCCTGTTGAATACTTTCTGCCATGAATTTTCTATAGAGCAGAACTTGTTCTTTGTTTTGTGATACCCACTAGAAGGCAGGTGCATTTTAACCCACTAAAGTGTAACAACCTGGGGTGGACGTGAAAATGAAATCAAACCATTGGGTATGGTACTAACACCCCAGTGCATCTAAACCAAATGCATATGAACCCCTGTATCTAAACAAAGGGGCATCCTCTTCGTTTTGAGGAAAGTTTTTTTACATAAAACATAGAAAGGGATTCTTTACTGAAAGCGGGGAAAACTGGGAACTCTGCCAGGGGAAAACCGCAGGGAAAATTCCCACTTCCCAGTTTTTAAAAAAAGGGGCGGATCTTTTTCTAGAGTGCAATAATATAACAAAAAAATAGACACGGGGATTCGGGGGAAGGGTACGTTGACCCCGGGGTTTTATTCTGTTTTCCGGGATTGGAGTGGGGAAAAATATTTTTCCAAAAAGGGAGGAAAAATTGGCTTTTTCCCATGGGTTTTTTCCCTTTCCCTTTCCTGGTTTAAACACTATCGGCACAAAAACTAACAAAGGCATCTGTTTTAAAGGGCCCTTTAAAACAAGCAATGCAACTGTTTTTAAGTATTTGTTTGGCGGGCCCCAATACTCCCAAACCAAACCTTTAAGGGAATTAAAAGAAAAGCCCTAACACATTAAGGGGAAAAGGCACAACATCACCATCTTTCCATTGTTCACAGGTAGACATTAGAGAACTATTAAATTTTATTCTAATCAACTTTCCCACAAAAAATTTTAAAAAACATTGGAGAACGCTGGATTTGCTGAAAGCAGGGAAAAGGTGGGCCCAGAATATTTTTTAAAATCGT
Source organism: Phyllomedusa bahiana (assembly GCA_025379985.1). Taxonomy (NCBI): domain Eukaryota; kingdom Metazoa; phylum Chordata; class Amphibia; order Anura; family Hylidae; genus Phyllomedusa; species Phyllomedusa bahiana. The sequence goes on from JAODAL010003990.1 coordinate 20,709, forward strand.
TTTCCCTTTTATTTTTTTTTTCCCCCCCAATCTACACACCCCACTTTTTTTTTTGAAGGTTAAGTTTGAAATTTGACCTTTGGACTGTCCCCATAAAATTTACTGGGAAACAGCCAAGGAATTCCTTAGGGGGGTGGAAGGTGAAAAAAAAACCCAAATTGAAACCTTTTTTGTTGGACGTTTAATTTTTATGGAGTTTACTGTTCAGTATGAATAACATACTAGCTGTAATTTTAGGGGGCAGTAAAAATTCCGGCCATTCCCCAAAAGCATATTTTTTTATTTTATCGACTACTTGAAAAAAAAAAAAAAAAAAAAATAAATTATTTACCTCAAATAGAGGGGTGAGTTTTTTTTTTTGAGGTTTTAAATTTTTTATTGGGGACCCAAATTGTGAGTGAGACTTTTTTATTCCCAATTTTTTCGGTGGGGTTTGGGTAGGGGGACGGAAAGACAAAAACCTCCACTATTCTGGCAGCTTTTTTTTTTTATGCCAAATTTACATGTAGGACAAAAAAAAAAATATAAATTAAAAAACTTTCCTAAGTTACAAATAACTTTTTTTTTTACTCTCACAAGCAAAAAATAAAAAGATTAATTTGCCGATGTCAAAAAAGTCAGAACCACCCCCTACGGGGCCCAGTCGCTCCATAAACCCCTTTGAGAAATTTTTGGGGGTACAAACAGTTTTTTGTAAATTTTTCACTCCGGGGGGCAAAAAAAGGGAAAATTACCGTTATTTGGTTTCATTAAATTTAGTTTCATTATGTTATCACTGTATCTCACAGAAACGTATTCCTTTTTTCTGTTTCCCTCACCCAAACAGATAAGAAGGCAAAACTATAAAGAATGAACCCTACCCCTCGGGAAAAAGAAGAAAAAAGGGGGTTTCAATCTGAGACATAATAGCTCATTTCCCGGGCCTTTTTATGTTTTTCCAGAATGATGAAATTTGGCCCCTGGGGGTGCCCCTGTTTCCAAATTTTTTAAAAAAAAGTTTTAAAAATGAAGTAGTTGTGCTGGAGTAGAAATTCCCTCCCCTTTTTAAAAATTTTTTATTAGAAAAATTTTCAGGGTATATATTAGGGTTGGGTTCAATCTACGTTTGGGGGATTTGGGGGTGGGAGGAAAAAACAGACTGAACCTTTGAGATTATACAGCTTGGCCCCGTACCCTCCAGAATCATAATTGGGGCACCTGAATTCTGCCCCATTCCCCTCAGAAGAATAAATCCAAGGGTTTCCCTCAGGGAAGGAGTTTAGTAAATAGTAATGTTTTACTTTTTTCAGCGTTTTTTTTTTTAGTGCAATTTAACGATGAGGACCAATTGGGAAATACATCGAACCCGCTTTAAAAAAAAGGTCAACAAATGATTTTTTTGAAAGGGAAACCCCAAATTTAATAAAGTTTTTTTTCCCTTTAAATTTTCTTTTGATCAAGAAGGTCTATTTATAAAAATCCCCCAAAAAAATTTGTGTGTATATACCCCACCGGCCACTTATTAGGTACACCATGCTATAACGGGTTTGGGGCCCCCTTTTTCCTTCAGAAATGCCTCAATTCTTCGTGCATAGTTCCACAAGGGTTTTGCAACATGCTCATTGGGACCAAAGGGCCCAAAGAGTGCCAAGAAAATATTCCCCCCACCATGACAAACCCCCACCACCAACCCCGAACCTTATACAAGGCTGTATTTAACCCAGGAGGGTGACCTTCCTGTTGAAAAAGAGAGATGTGGTAAACTCCAACCTTTAAAAATTTCTTTTCTAACCCCGAAGAAGTGCAGCCCCCCGTCTTAGGGGATTTTAAAAAAGGGCAAATCCCCCGGTCCAATGGCATACACCCACTTTTCCCAAGAAGTTTTTTGTGATGTCTAGATAGGCCCCTATTCTTAATATTCATGGACTGTCTAATAACGGGGTATGTCCCAAAGGATTGGCGCTGCAAAAGGGTGCCAAAATCAAAAGGGGTCAAAAAGTGATCCAGGCAACTAAAGTAGGCCAGTAAGCTTAACTCTGTTGTAGGTAAAAAATGTTTGAAGGTTTTCTCAGAGATGCTATCCTGGAGCTATCTCACTGAAAATAAATGTATAACGCCGTTCCACACGGGATTCATGAAGGATCGGTTCCTGTCAGACTAATCTCATCAGCTTCTATGAGGACGTCAGTGCTAGACTGGATCGGGGTGAGGCACTGGATGTCAATATATCTAGAATTTTCTAAAGCATTTGATACGGTGCCACATAAAAGGTTGTAAAAAAAATGAGAATGCATGGACAGGGGAAAAATGGTGCAAGTGGTATGTAACTGGCTCACTGATAAGAAAACAACAGGGGATAATTAACGGTACATACACAGACTGGATCGCCGTCAACTAGTGGGGTACCACAAGGGTCAGTATAGGCCCAATCCTCTTTAAACATTTTCATTAATGATCTTACACAGGGAATACACAGTAGAAATCGGATACTCTTTGCGAGACGATACTAAGCTCTGTAAAGTAATCAAAACACAATAGAGGAATAATAGGTTTATAACAAAGGGATCTGGATAATTGGACCTGGCAGGGAAATGGCAGATAGGTTTACCACTGATAAACTGCAAGGTTATGCCCATGGAAGAGAAATCCCATTACATGGTAAATGGAAAAAACACTGTGGGTAAAAGTGACATGGGAGAAGGACTTGGGAATCCTGGTGACAGTAAACTTAATTGTAGCAGCCAGTGTCAGCAGCAGCAGCCAAAGCAATAGGAACATGGGGTGCCTTAAAAGGGGCATAGATGCACATGATGAGAACATTATTCTACCATTATACAAGTCACTGGTTAGACCACAAACATGGAATATTGTGTACCCGTTTTGGGCACCAGTCCACAGGAAAGAATTGTAGAGCTTGAACAGGTACAAAGGCGGGCAACACAAATAATAAAAGGACTGGGTGGACCTTATTACAGTACACAGAAAGATTGGCAAGATTAGGTTATTTAGTTTTAGACAGAAAAGAAGCTTCGTGGGGCCCATAATAAATATGGTTAAATACATCAAGAGGGGGGTTCTATAGAAAGAGACTCTCCCAAGATTTTTTATACAACAGGGCTGTATCCTAAGAACAAGGGGGCATCCTTACGTCTTGAGTGAACGAAAGTTTCTACATAAACATAGAAAGTATTCTTTACTGTAAGAGCAGATGAGACTATGGAATTCTCTGCCAGAGGGACTGGTCATGTGAATTTCAATAACCGAGTTCAAAAAGGGTTTGGTGCATTTCATGGACGTAATCAAATAACAAGTTATAGTGACTAAGGATCAGAGAAGGGTCCTGATTCCAGGGCTTTTTTTCTTCTGATTGCCAGATTGGAGTCAGGAGAGGAATTTTCCCTAAAATTAGACAATGGCTTCTACCTCATTGGAGAGGGGTTTTTTTGCCTTCCTTGGATCCAACCCCTTAGCACAACAGGCTGAACTAGACAAGATGGACAACTTGTTCTTTTGTTTAGCCTTACACAACTTGAAACTATGAAACTATGAAAGGCAGGATGGATCCATTGCTTTCATGTTGTTGACGCCAAATTCTGTTCTGACCCAACCAACCGAATGTCGCAGCAAAATCGAGACTCATCAGACCACAGCAACGTTTTTCCAATCTTCTACTGTTCCCAATTTCGATGACTTTGGGCAAATATGGAGCCTCAGTTTTCCTGTTCTTAGCTGAAAGGAGTGGCACCCGGTGTGGTCCTTCCTGCAGCTGTAGCCCATCTGCCTCAAAGTTCGCCGTACAGTGCGTTCAGAGATGCTCTTAGACTGCCTACCTTTGTTGTAACGGTGGCTATTTGATCCACTGTTGCTTTCTATCAGCTCGAACCATCTGCCCATTCTCCTTTGTCCTCGGCATCAACAAGGCATTTCCGCCCACATGACTGCCCGCTCACTGGATGTTTTTTTCTCTTTTCGGACCATTCTCTGTAAACCCTAGAGATGGTTGTGCGTGAAAATCCCAGGAGATCAAGCATTTCTCTGAAATAATCAACCACCTTTCCTGGCACCAACAACCATGCCCACGTTCAAAGGCACTCAATCGACCTGTCTTCCCCATACTGATGCTCGGTTTGAACTGCAGGAGATTGTCTTGACCATGTCCTACATGCCTAAAGCACTGAGTTGCCGCAGTGTGATTGGCTGATTTAGAAAATTAAGTGTTAACGACAGTTTGGACAGGTGTACCTAATAAAGTGCCGTGGTGAGTGTATATATATTGTAGGACTCCACTCACATTTTGGCCCCAACTTGGCTTCAGCCCGGGGGTCCATTCAGCTTCGCAGGAATCGCCGTCCTTGTAAGACAGATGGCACACTGACACAGGTCTTCCGTTTAACACTGCCTCAAACCAGCTTTTTTGAGGCACATATAAATAGCAGAAAAAAACATAAATCAAAACCCTCGGCCGTCAGGCCACAACCTAACATGTGGTAAAGAGTCACTCTCTACACATAGTGAACAGGACCTAACGTCCAGATCCCACACCAAACCCACTGTTCTCCAGTCTCCCACTGGGTCCCCGCTCCTTCCAAGCCTCCTGGGGCAGAGCCCTCTGTCCTCCACTCCGTGCTTGCTACCAGTTCTGCAGCAACCACGCCCCACTGATCTCCTGTAGTAAGGAGGCCTTTTAGAGGTCTCAGATGGCACCCAATACTTGGCTGGAACCAGAAGACCTGGAATGTGGGAACATGGGGATAGACAACCACCCGACACATTGTCTACCTCCCAATAAGAGCCGACCCCAAGAACGGCCTTGAAAAGCCAACTAACGATACACCTTTGCCAGCCACTTAGTGTGCTGACAATACATTATGACTGGCCACCTATTCCAACCAAGGCCACAACTCCTGGTGCATGTGCATATACCACTCTGGTATAATATCTCCACCTAGTGGCAGAAACAGCAACTACATGTAGCCGGTCCGCCAAAACAAAAAAACTTTAAAACCCTCACCTCTGATAAAGCCCGTAGGCTTTTTCTCACCTTGCCCAGGCTCCCTCCAGGTCAAAGCCCTATTTTGGGGCAACCGTCTTCCTACAACCTCAGGGGCAGAGACAAAATGGTCCCCAATGATTCTGGGCTCATACCATGCAACCCAACATCACCTTGGGCAACAGACAATCAACTGCCACTTCTATATGACATTAACAACCCATTTCATGCACAACTACAAGGAGGCTCATCACCCACAGCCCGCATGCTACATTCACAAGGGTTACTAATGAACAACCGGCATTACCAGCGCTATCAGACCTTGTAGATTGCCTACACACACCGGCCATCTTGGCATTGTGCCCTCTGGGCAGAGTTTTCATTATCTTGGTTATCACATAAGCAAGAGGCCCCTGGTTTGTCCCAGCAACCATACTAGGGTAATAGAAACTGTAAGGACAGCACACTTCTCTCAATTCCTCTGGACCATGAAGCTCCCCTCTTGGCTACTAGCTGACATCTGGTCTATCTCAGGGACCCCCTCAGTGATGATACTCTCCACTGCAGTAGGACCGACTATGGCACCATTTATCTCTGTGCCACCCATAACCTGCTGGTCAATGCTCAACGGGTTATTGCCGACAATCCTACATCTTGAGGAGACCTCTTCTGATAATCTCAGCTTCCTTACCAGGTGAGTTCTAATGTCTAGGACTCGCTCGTCCCTCCATACAACATGACTTACAGCAGCGGAAGACCCTCTTCATGGCGTGTTTCTGTTTTTTCCTGCAATATCCTTGCCTGACTACAGGGGTCACTGGCACTCACCTGAGCTTCACCGCCTGCCACAGGTATTTGACTTGTGGTGACCACTTGAGGAGGCATATATTGCACTACAGGGGCCCCAAACTGTGTCTGCTCTGCACCCAGGACCTTCCCAATCTCAGAGGACACATTCCCCTGTGCACAGTTTTCACATGCTCCGTTTAGCAGCAGACCCTTGGCAGCAATGTGTGGAGATGTTTCCTTCCCATCCCCCACAGCCATCTCTAAGAGAGAACTCTCCGTTTCTATGTGGGTCACTCCTGTATCTTGCTCACCATCAAGGACAGCCAGACTAACCTCCAACTCAACCAAACTGGCTGTGTTCACATTAGGTAATTCAGTCACCTTCTCACCGCCAGTAGGGGCAGCAGACATCTGGCTGGACAAAGCACCCACATCTAAGTCATTCCATTGCACAGGACATAACTCATCTTTACTATTTTCCTCCATAACTTCCAGGAAAGATGTATCCTTTGCCTCAGACCCCTGCTCCTCTTTCCCATCTGGGTATTTAAACATGCCACCCTCCCCTTCACTAGGGTTTGAGCATACACCTACCTCAGTGGTGTCTAGCAGCTCACTCTCTCTGTCACTGCAGTCTTTCTGACCCATGCAGTAAGAGCTACTGGAAATATAGCAGACACTGGAAAATTTTCTCACAGGGGGACTACAAGTCACAGCATGACTTTCCTCTTCACCCTCTGAAGGGTCACACTCTGGATCTCCATCACAGATACACTGCTCAGGACTGCACACAGAATCTGTCTTGGCACCCGTTTTCTTTGCACATGTTTTTCCATCACTCCCATGTGAATACTCAACATTACACTGTAGCAATGACACACTAGATAGTCCACTCCACCACTGAAATGGAGACTCTTCACAGAGGGTTTTGTCACTAACTAGCTCACTCACACTCCTATTCTCCTCATACACAGCAGCAGAGCCCTATATCCAGGGTTTGCCTTCTCCCTTCCGGGGCAATACAGCTTTGTAATGCACCAGCCCATCAGATTTACCAGCCATTTATTCCCAGTCCTCCCAAATGCTCTCTGGACTCTTCTGACTTGACAGCGTATCGCCCTCTGTTTAGCCCAGTCAAGTCCTCAATAGAACATCTTTTTTAAGCGATAGTCCCATTCTGGTGTCACCCAAAAACGGGAAACCAGTCTTACCGGGTTCTTGGGTATTTTGGGCATCTCTGGCGGGACTGTCCATGCCAAGCAGGGGTGGGACTCCACCCACCTGGAACCCCAAATTGCTTGCACCTGCAACCTTTCTGGCCTCTTCCTCCTAGAGGGCAGCAGGAGCACATTCTCCTTGCTCTGTGGCACCTCCAGCACGGCTCCCTCTGCTGGTGGTGGTAGCAGGCTCTGCTGTGAAGTTGGACATCCGTCAAGCAGTCAGGTTGGTTGCCGTAGCAACGGTTTTCCCACTCTTGCTTTGCCTCCTCTGCCAAAAAACAGTCCTCATTAACCCAGACTGGCCAAAATCTCCCTCTTCAGTTTTGGGAAGTCTCTTGCATCTTGAGGGACAAATTACAGTACACCTCTGGGTCTTCATGTTAGATAGGGCCCCAGAACATCTGCCCATTGCTCAGGTGGTAGCCTCTCGCTTAATCCCACTGCTCAAATGCTTTTAAGGAAGACCTCCACATCTTCCTCTGCAGTCTCTTCCACATTGCCCTCTGTACAGCACGTCGGGCTCTACATCACCCTCTGCATCTCCCTTGGTGACACAGCCTCCTCTCTCGGTCTTCAGCTGTGCTGGAGCCTTTTATTTTCCTCCCGCATGGTGGCATGTCAGCTGCTCAGACTCCTCCCGGATGCTTCAGCTGGGCAAGGAGTTCCTCCATGGCCAAACAAAAAAAAATGTCACCAACAGTCTTTTTAGACAGCACCGTCTCTGTACTGGGGTTTGTCCCCACTGTCTCTCCAGAGACACTCTCCTGTGCCTGAGGCAGCCTTCCCCACAGGCAACAGCTGTATACGGGTGTGTCGCTTCAAAAGCCCTTTGCTTTCACCAAGCTAAATTTCAGCGTCCTATGTAGACTGCAGCGTCCTATTTTAAAAGGAATTTTTTCTGCACCACTTTATGTACAGTTAGTGCCAATCCTTGCCCATGGCATCCTCCACCACATGTACGACTCCACTCACATTTTGGCCACCATCTTGGTTCGGCCCGGGGGTCATTCAGCTCGCAGGATCGCCGTCCTTGGTAAGACAGATGGCAACCCCTGACACGGTCTTCCCTTTAACACTGGCCTCAAACCCGCTTTATTGAGGGACAGTATATAGCAAAAAACATAAATCACAACCTCGGCCGGCGGGCCACTAACTATACATGTGTAAAGAGTCACGCTCTCACATGTGAACAGGACCTAACTCCAGTTTTCACCCAAAACCCCTTTCTCCCAGTCTCCCACTGGGTCCCCGGCTTCTTCCAAGCCTCTGGGGGCCAGAGCCTCTGTCTCCAGCTCCAGTGCTGCTCCAGGTTCTGGCAGAAAACCCCGCCCCCCGATCTCTGTAGTAGGAGGCCTTTAATATGTGCTCCAGATGCAACCAATACCTGGGGGTGGAACCAGAAGACCTGGAATGTGGGCAACATGGGAGTAGACACCCACCCGACACATTGTCTACTCCCAAAAAAGAGCCCACCCCAAGAACGGCTGAAAAAACCAAACTAACGATACACCTTTGCCAGCCACTTAGTGTGGCTGACAATACATATGACTGGCTCCTATTTCCCCCAAGGCCACATCTCCTTGGTGGCATGTCGCATATATACACTCTGGTATATCTCCACCTTGTGGCAGAAACAGGCAACCAAAATGTAAACCGGTCCGCCACAATATTATAATTATTTATATATATATTTATTATATATATTTATATATATATTATATATATATATATATATAAATGTTTTTTGTTGTTTGTCTCTAAACCAACCTTCTGCCTACTGAGGGTTCATCTATATACCTACCAACTGGGAGCATCTATTTCCCTACCTTCTGAGTCATCACCTATATACCAATCTACTGAGGAGGCACCTATATACCAACCTATTTGGGGCAGCTATATAGCTACTGAATTGGCACCTATATGGTGACCTACTGAGGGGCACACAAATACCTACTTACTGAAGGGTCACCTGCATATGTACCTACTGGGGGTACCTATATGCCTACCTAATAAGGGGTCATCTATATACAGTACCTATCTACTGAGATGTTACCTATATACCTATCAACTGGGGGCATGTATATCCCTACTTACTGGGAGCACCTATATACCTACCTACTTTGGGGGCACCTGTATCCCTACTTACTAAGGGGACATCTATATAACTCTGCAAACTGGAAGCGAAGGTAATCCAGCACTCACAGACATAGGATTGAGTTTGTAGAAAACGTGGTTCACTCTTTATTGAAGAATTCTTAAAAGCATGATTAAAAACATCCAAACATGCAAGTACACGTTTACGCGTTTCAGGCTAGATCTTCAGCCCTTAATCGAGTATGTTACGATTAAAGGGGATGTATCGCTTCCTTACTTCGGCTGAGTCACACTTCTCTTAGCTTCGCAGCTCTGTGAATGCAGGGGCGTTTCTTCCCCTCCCAGCTGGATGACATCATCCCCCCTTCACTGCTGGCCTGAGACTCCTCCCCCCCTCCCCTCTGAGTCCACATATCACTGTGTCTCTCTCTATGCAGTCTTATTTTATAAGAGCTGTATACATACCACAGGCTGCATTCAATCTACAGTAATCTGAGCACTGATCTCCTCTCACAGCTGGAGATGTATTACAGCTTTCTAAGAATGGCACAGATCTGCGTGTATGCAGGAGAGTTAGGCACAGGGTCAAAACTGTCATGTTTTCTCATTGTACAATCTGCTGCAGTCTGTTTCTGCTAGGTGTGGAGACAGAAAAATGCTACGGCCCCTAACTCTGAGTCATTCTGTACAGCCCGTGAATCGACCCAGGGGCTGTACAGAATGTAAATGAGCTCTCAGCTAGTGAATTGCAAGGAGGAGGGATCAGGAGGGATTAGACCCACACTGGATATCAGTGTAAATAAAAACACAAGATAAGGGACACTGTGAGAACAAGGCAGCTTTGCTAATGACATCCAATTGCAAAGTTGCTTGTTTTCACTGTCCCCTTATTCTGAAGACCATTTAATGAAACGATAACACCCCTTTAAGGGCTGAAGATCTAGCCTGAAACGCGTAAACGTGTACTTGCATGTTTGGATGTTTTTAATCATGCTTTTAAGAATTCTTCAATAAAGAGTGAACCACGTTTTCTACAAACTCAATCCTACATCTGTGAGTGCTGGATTACCTTCGCTTCCAGTTTGTAGAGTGCTTTCATCTCCAGCCAGGATGATCGTCCGTGCACCGGACTTGGATTAATGAGAGCTGTATAACCCCGTGATACCCGAGGAGTCCGGTGAGCTGTACTCGTTACTTTTTCTCTATATATACATCTATATAACTACCTACTGGGGGCACTTATACCCCTATCTAATGAGGGGGCAGCTATATCCCCATACATAGGGGGCTCCTATATCCCTACTAACTAGAGGGACATATATACCAACCTACTGCAGTCACATGGGGGAATCTATGTACATACCAACCTACTGGGGACATTTATTTATGTACCTACTGAGGCACCTTTATACCTACTAATCTACTGGGGTGCTAATTTAGTTATTTACTGAGGAGTCACCTATATACATTACTACTGGGGATAACTAATTATCTACATACCTACTGAGGGTATCTATAATTCTACCTACTGAGGAAGCCCATATACCTACCTAATGAGGGCAACTTTATATCTATTTATTGAGGGAACCTATATATGTACCTTACCACTAAAGATAACTTTATACCTACCTAACTGCTGAGGGGACCTATATACCTATCTACCTATTAAGGGGGCTTATACACCTACCTACTAAGGTTTCTATATATCAAGGTAATGCAAACACAACACAATATCAGCAGCACTTTATTAATGCCAAAAATACAGTGCATATAAGAATATAAATTGCATTTAGGACTTTTTTTCAAAGTACATTTCTGCTATTTTAGGATACATGAAAAGTTGAGGTTCTTAGCTTACATTTTTTATCAAAACTTTATGGACCCATGCACAACAACAAGGTGACCTCAGTATGGATGAGAACCTACTCCAACATTCTACCTCACTTGATGTTTGTTCAGTTCTCCATATTTTCAGGGAGAGAAGGTCCCAGCCACACACTACTCTGATTAAAAAAGAGCCTGTTGTTTCTTGGATTATATATCTAGGTAGACAGTCTCCATGAGGTAAGCCCTCTTTCTCTCCCAGGATATTGTGCCAGTAAGCTGTGGCTTGTAATCCCCACCACCGCCACCGCCTGTTCCTCCCCGCAACCATTGTGTTATATGACCATTGTGTTATATGACCTAGCGTCAACACAAAATACAGCCTCCACATATCGCTACATAATTCCCACCTCCACCTACCACCTTATTGGGAGTTTGTACATAGATAGGGGATGCGTAGGAAGGTGCTAAAAAGTGAAGATTCTAAGATGTTTGCATGCTAAATTCTGCAGAGACAAGTCTTGCTTGTAAGAAGTCATTATAGCAGTCTAGGCTAAAAGAGATAAAAAGGGGAAGAGCATGTCTCATCAGAGAAGATGTCACTTAAGTGTTACTGGCTTTAACTGCACAGTAATCACTTACAGTATCTCACAAAGTGAATACATCCCTTACATTTTTATAAATATTGTATTATATCTTTTTATGGAACAACACTGAAGATATGAGACATTGATACAAAGTAAAGAAGTCCGTGCAAGGCTGGGATAACAGTGTCTAATTGGTGACACACACCCTTCAATGTCTTAACTGCTGGCAACAAAAGTGATTACACCACCAATTGAAAATGGACGAATTGTGCCCAAAGTGTCAATATTTTGTGTCACCACCACTATTTTCTAGCACTGACTTTACGCTCCTGAGCATGGAATTCACTAGAGCTTCACAGGCTACTACTGGAATCCTCTTCCACTCCTTCATGATGACATCACAGAGCTGGTGGATGATACTTGAGCTCCTCCACCTTTCATTTAAGGATGCCCAATAGATGCTCAATAAGGCCTAGGTCTGGAGACATGTTTGGCCAGTCCAGGACCATTAGCCTCATTTTCTTTAGCAAGCCAGTGGTCATCTTGGAAGTGTGTTTGGGGTTGTTATCATGTTGGAATTCTGCCATGTGGCCCAGAATGTCATAGTACATGTTGGCATTCATGGTCTCCTCAATGAACTGTAGCTCTCCACAGTCATCAGCACTCATGCAGCTCGAAAACCATGACACGCCCACCACCATGCTTGACTGCAGGTAAAACACACTTGTCTTTGTAGTCTATCTGGTTGCAATCATAAATGCTTGAAACCATCTGAACCAAATAAGTTTATCTTGGTCTCATTACAGTACAGGACACGGTTCCAATAATCCATGTTCTTTGTCAGCTTGTCTTCAACAAACTGTTTGCGGGCTTTCTTGTACATCATGTTTAGAAGAGGCTTCCTTCTGCGACGACAGCCTTGCATACCAATTTGATGCAGTGTGCGGCGTACGGTCTGGGCACTGAAAGGTTGACCCACCTTCACACTTTTAACCTCTGCAAGAATGCTGGCAGTACTTATAAATCTATTTTAATAAGACAGTCTCTGGGTATAACACTAACCACATGCACTCAACATGTTTAGTCAACCATGGCAAGGCCTGTGATAAGTGGAATCTGTTTTGTTAAACCACTATACAGTATGGTCTTGGCCACTGTGTTGCAGCTCAGTTTCAATCTTCTTATAGTCTAGGCCATCTTTATGTAGAGCAACAATTCTTTATTTCAGATCCTCAGACAGTTCTTTGCCATGACTTGCCATGTTGAACTTCCAGTGACTAGTATGAGAGAGTGTGAGAGTGATAAAAACAAACCTAAAGACCAAATAATACTGCCACTCCATGACCACATGAGACCATCACATAGTGTCTACCAGTTGTACATAGGAACACTGCAGTCATACAGTATCTCACAAACGTAAGTATATACCACACGTTTTTGTAAATATTGTATAAGTTTTCCTGTGACAACACTGAAGAAATGATACTTTTATACAATGTAAAGTAGTCAATGTACAGCGTGCATAACAGTTTAAATTTGGTGTGCCCTCAAAATAACTAAAAGTTAAGTTTTAGTGCTTTATAGATTGAGAACTGATAGAGTTTAAGTTTGCCTATTGCAAAATAGTAAATATAGTCATTAAAAGTCACTCTTTGTTCTCTTGCTAGATTCCCATTTTTTTGAGACTATTTAAAAACAAATTTAACACACCTGCTCCCTTGAGATCTTGAAACACATATGAGTCACATGACACCATGGAGGGAAAATGGCAAATTGGGCACAATTTGTCCATTTTCATATAGTGGTGTACACACTTTTGTTGCCAGTGGTTTAGACACTGATGGCTATTTGCTGAGTTATTTTGAGGGCACACCAAATTTAAACTGTTATGCACGCTGTACATTGACTACTTTACATTGTATAAAAGTATCATTTTTTCAGTGTTGTCACAGGAAAACTTATAATACAATATTTACAAAAACGTTTGGGAGATACTTATGTTTGTGAGATACTGTATAACTGCAGTGTTCCTATGTGCAACTGGTAGACACTACATGATGGTCTCATGTGGTCATGGCAGTATTATTTGGTCTTTAGGTTTTACTGGGATTTATGGACTTTTGGAATTTGTTTTTTAGTAATAGTATGATGGTAGCATGTAAAGTAAATTTGTCCCATGTATAGATGTATTAATTGGTGGCTGTATTATTTAGAGGTATGTCACTGTCCTACATAGATGAGCGCTTTTGAAGAGGCACATTTATCAGCAGTAGTTTTCATTGTACTATGTACTGCTGAGTTGATGGACAGTTTCTATAGGGAAAATTTGAGACATGAACATATCCTTAAAAATACATGGTGCAGTTCATGTGCTGTGAAAACTGCTGTATGAACCCAGCCCTACTGTGCAAAATGTAACACAGAGGGGCTGCGCCCCAGATGTTTTAGGACTCTAGCAACATCTCTGCTATATACTACTGGAAAAAAATATAATTGTAATAAATCCTATGGAAGGCTGTGGAGTCAAAATGCTCACAACACCTCTAGATGAATGCCTCAGGGGTGTTTTTTGCGTTGTTGTTGTTTTGACAATTCAAGGCCTTGTGCTTATATCTCTAGTTGCATTTTTCTGTTAACACCTGCAGTTTACAGAAAAAGATTAAAATTGAATAGCTGCAAAAAAGTGGAATTTGTGCTTTAATTTCTGAGACATACTAAGAAGGTCATGCATGAAAACTCTCTAGGTTTAAAACTTTCTTTGTAGCCCCTATCAACCAGGAGAGCTCGGATTGGGTCCAGTGGGCAATTATGAATTTCTCAGATCTAGACAGCTTTCATGCATGTGGCCCTAAGAGCCAATTATGCATGTTTATGACGAAATTTCTAACTAAGACATATGGCCAATATAGAGGGCTGACACAAAAACAATCCGTAAAAGGGTTTTCTCACCACAATGATTAAGGAAAGGTAAGTAAATACTATTACCAAATACATTACTATGTTGATTTTGCTTTGGTCAAGAGATAAGAAGATTTTGGATCCTCTAACAGTACATAAGTTTCCCGGTTACCAGTCAACTCTACCCACCTATCCCTGCTCTCTCTTATCTTTCATTGTTCTAAGCTGCCATCAATCAGTCCGTCTGACCATGCTGAGTCACTCCCTGCTGAGTCTTATCTCTAGCACAGAAGCTTGGTTTATCTAAGGTAATGACAAGTTTTAAGCCTTAGAGCTCTGGAGCCTTTTACACCGCTATTTACAAACCTACAGCTCCCCTGTCAATCTTATAGAATCAACTCGGAATAGCAGAGTTGATATGCTGATCACTGCTATGGACCCACCCACCGCCCAACAGGAAGCATGAGACTGAAGCTGCTTGTGGCTCTGTCAAACAGCATGGTGGGAAAACTGAGCGTATCTGTGATAACAATATTTACAAACTTAGTCCAATAAGTTTGGATTTTGTAGCTACTTGAAATCAAGGACCATTTTGGGCTCACCGTTCCTCCTAAAGCAGGGCCAGGACGACAGGTATGAGAAGGTAGGCGACTGCCAAAGGTGCCACTTCACCCCAGGCAGGAATGGGGTGCAAGGAGGTATGGAGTGGGCTGAATTTTCCATCAGAGGGCGCTATATGACTTATTTGCCTAGAGCACCAGAATAGTTTGTCCCACTCCTGTTCCTTGGTCTTACATCTTACTTTTGTGGGCAGCTATGAACATTTTTCTTTACAAAAACATATGCTCACTTTGTCCCCGAGCTAAAGCAAGAAACCAGTGGAGAATTCTTAAAATAATTCCAGTAGCAAATGTAGCTATTGGCTCTATGTATTGCATTTGTATTGTTACTAATATAGGCACAATGTTTTTCTTTCATCCTGTACAAGGATCACATATATATGTTCATGAAAGTACAGTATGTTCATATTTCACGAAAAAACAATGCATTTGTACTGCTGACATGTATTAAATTGTGGTCCATTAAATAAGTTAATGTACCACTTTTTTGCAGGTCATTCTGACAATATTCAGACAATTTATGTATAGACTTGCCAGACAATGAACATATACGTGACTTATCTATTTATAATATAATAGACTATTTATTAAGCTTTTTTTTTCTTTATAAGAGTTAGAGTGAACTGTAATTGCTGGATAACAAATCTGATAAATGTGTACTTATGCTAGAAACTTTCTGTGAAAAAAGAATGACTTTTAGACAGAATTAAATTATAGCAAATTAAAGTTTTGACCTTGTGATAGCTAACTTTGCCACAAGTAGTTTTAAACTTTTTTAGTTTCTCAAAATTGTCACCTTCTGTGCACTAATTTTACTTTTGCTTTCTGATTATTTTCACACATACACATGAATTTCTGTTAGACAGTTGAGAAATATTTCACACATATGTGTTTATATATCAAACCAGTCAGGTAAATTTATAATACTCTTTAAATACACTAGTACTTATAAACCCTCTAAACTTATTTCTTTTAAACCCCAGATTGACCCACACTGGGGTGAAAAACATTCATTAAAGGCATGACCCAGTTTGCTAAGGAGTGCAGCAGTTCTTTCCTTTACCCTACCGATTCCTCCTAGTTGCATTTCTGTAGAAAAATGTCTAATATTTTATTACCCCATAATATAAAGTGATGATAAGGTATAACAAAGTTTTGATGAGGACAGTTACAAGTGTATATAAAGCTATAACGTCTTCCTCTCCTTATTCTCCAACAGGTAACTAAATGGGCTGATATATAAAATGTTATACTTTTTGGTGACATATGCATATAATTCATTCACAGAGTAGAACACAATTGGTACAGTAGCTGCGTAATATTTTAGGTGTGACTATTGATAGCTGATTAAATTATAGCATACTATACCAGTCTACTCTGTCTAAACAAAATAATAATTGTTGGTCCAACATTGGGCACTAATTCATACAAAGAATGCTAAGAGCCAGAAAGAGTTCAAGGAAGAAATACTAAATTAATACAGTAAAGGGCATAAAGAAAAGTTATCAAAACTAAAGTTAAAGGTCTTTCCATATAATAAACACTTATCACCTATCCACAGGGTCGCAGGGACCTGTCACCAATCATAAGAACAGAGGTGGCCTTGTTTTATTGGTGTGGCAGTTATGTATGCTGCTGTCATTCCATATAAAGTCAATGGGAATGTCAAATATAGTCAACTACAGTGTGATCAGTTTTTATTTTCACAAAACTCCTTTAGATACTGTCAATGGTGGTATCTAAGGTGTTTGACAGAGGTAGTGTTACACTGATGGGCAGTAATTCTCTGGACTACTTTGTGTGCCAAAACATTATTCAAGCAATCAAAGGATTGCTGCATCCGGTCTTTTATTTTAAAAAATCTAATCATTTCTTTTTTTTTAATTAAAAATATCTATACTTTTTAATTTTAAATGGTATACCATAAAAATATATAGGTCTTATACTCTTGTAATTAAAATAAGCGATAAAATGAATATAATTGAATTTTTATACTGCTTGATAAATTGCATAAAAATGATGTCTCTTGGAACATGACAATACAAAAAGATTTTTATTGTGAAAAAGTACCAAAATGTTAAAAAGTAGTCGTATTGATGCATGTAAACTGACCCATAGGTAACATGTAACCCAGAATTAACAGCAAAATAAATAATTTACAAGTGATGATAGGAGAAGTATTAATACTCCTCCCCCCCGAAAAAAAAAAATGCATTTGAAAAAATAAATTATTTGTCCCCATGATGTTACCTTGGCAAAATACAATATATATATATATATATATATATATATATATATATAATATATACTATATATATATATATATATAATATATATATATATATATATATATATATATATATTACACTCACCGGCCACTTTATTAGGTACACCTGTCCAACTGCTCGTTAACACTTAATTTCTAATCAGCCAATCACATGGCGGCAACTCAGTGCATTTAGGCATGTAGACATGTTCAAGACAATTTCCTGCAGTTCAAACCGAGCATCAGTATGGGGAAGAAAGGTGATTTGAGTGCCTTTGAACGTGGCATGGTTGTTGGTGCCAGAAGGGCTGGTCTGAGTATTTCAGAAACTGCTGATCTCCTGGGATTTTCACGCACAACCATCTCTAGGGTTTACAGAGAATGGTCCGAAAAAGAAAAAACATCCAGTGAGTGGCAGTCCTGTGGGCGGAAATGCCTTGTTGATGCCAGAGGTCAAAGGAGAATGGGCAGACTGGTTCGAGCTGATAGAAAGGCAACAGTGACTCAAATAGCCACCCGTTACAACCAAGGTAGGCAGAAGAGCATCTCTGAACGCACAGTACGGCGAACTTTGAGGCAGATGGGCTACAGCAGCAGAAGACCACACCGGGTGCCACTCCTTTCAGCTAAGAACAGGAAACTAAGGCTCCAATTAGCCCAAGCTCATCGAAATAGGACAGTAGAAGATTGTAAAAACGTTGCCTGGTCTGATGAGACTCGATTTCTGCTGCGACATTCGGATCGTAGGGTC
This sequence comes from Phyllomedusa bahiana, assembly GCA_025379985.1. Taxonomy (NCBI): domain Eukaryota; kingdom Metazoa; phylum Chordata; class Amphibia; order Anura; family Hylidae; genus Phyllomedusa; species Phyllomedusa bahiana. Next base: position 38,727 of record JAODAL010003990.1, read on the forward strand.
AGAATTTGGAGTCAACAACATTAAAGCATGGATCCATCCTGCCTTGTATCAACGGTTCAGGCTGGTGGTGGTAGTGTCATGGTGTGGGGAATATTTTCTTGGCACTCTTTGGGCCCCTTGGTACCAATTGAGCATCGTTGCAATACCTTGTTGAATCTATGCCACGAAGAATTGAGGCAGTTCTGAAGGCAAAAGGGGGTCCAACCCGTTACTAGCATGGTGTACCTAATAAAGTGGCCGGTGAGTGTATATGTATGTATATGTATATATATATATATATATATATATATATATATATATATATATATATATATATATATATATATATATAATATATATATATATATATTGTATGGTTCTTTGAATGTGAGATTACAAAGAGGAAAATAATAACTTGGTCACAAAGACCCAAACAGACCTGGACATTGATAGGTTAACATACCTCACGATTTCTAAAATAGGTTAATCAGGTTCTTTTTTATGTATTAAACATGTTCAAGTGTTATACAATATTAAGACTAGATGGGTATTTAACATTATTTAAGGCTGAAAAACAAACAAACAAAAAACAACAGAAATAAGCTATATCCAAGTGCAAAATGAAAAAGAAATGCCTGTGAGATGGTATGTATTAAGAACTCAGATCAGTTTGTCAAACGAAATAGCTAAGTTTAGCACTAGAGGTCTGAGTATGATAATTTAGTAGTATTAAAGTTGTTAACCAGCCATATAAACTGATACCAACAGCTAATAAATGTGTGATATAACAAAAGATTTAATACTCATTTTAAGAATCCCAGGGTTTTCCTGGTCCCTTGTTGGTCTCTGTTTAGTCACCTCCAGTGGTGCCAACTGGATACAGCAGTGACCTCAGTCATGTTGACACATCTCTGATATAGCCAGTTAATAGTTGCAGGGGCTACTTGTCTATATAATACACAATTGCTGAAGCCTTTGAAACACAAAATACTGAGGTCCAGGTAGCATGAGCATGGGAGAGGTTTGGTTTTGGAAAGGTGAGAATTACTTCTATTGTTATGCAGGGACATTGCTAGGGTCCTAAAACATCTGGGGCCAGGCCCTCTTTGCTAAATTTTGCCCAATAGACTGGGTTCACACTGCATTTTTCATGCCACATCATGAACTGTGGCATATACTGTCACTAATATATTCCTGTCACTAATTTACGTATATTCCATATAGATCCTGTCCATCACCTCGCAGTATACTGTACAATGAAAATCAGCGCTGACAAATTTGCTCCAAATCAATTTCTTGAGACTCCAGTAGGAAAAGGGTCACTTCTTTTTTCAAATGTACAAAATAGAGAGGGTAAAATTCCACACGGATATCCTCGCTTACGCGTTTCGGACAATATGCGTGTCCTTGTTCACAGCGTATCTACAGATATGCCTGTCCATATTTAAAAAGAGGGAAGGGTGGATCTATCCAATTACTTACTCTCAGTATTGAGCGCTAATAGTAACACTTGTTATTAAGTTAAGTCTTAGAGATGGATAGATGTAGAATAAGGGGTTAATAAAAGTGATGTGTGTCACGGGGGTCGCAGGCTCCGCTGCCCCCCGTGGCCGCAGGGGCTCCGGTGCGGCGACTGCAGCTGCCCGCGACCACCCCGCTCCTGTCCCGTCCCCGGCGCCGCTCCCCATACCCGTCCGCGCCTCGGTGAATGCTGTCCCCGCCTGTCCCGGCCGCCGGCGCGTGCCCTGTGCTTTAGGCGCGCGCGCCGGCTTCTCTAGATTTAAAGGGCCAGCAGCCCGATAATTGGTCAATCGTCAGGCGCTGGTTCTATTTAAGCGGTACGCCCCCTGCACTTCCTGCCAGTCCGTTGGTGTGCTTAGAGTGAGTTTGGAGTGTCTTAGAGTCCGTATTGCTTACCCGTGTACCAGTCCGTCCGCCACGTTTCCAGACCTTGCCTGCTTGCCGCCTGCCCTGACCTTCTGCCCGCCTCTGACCACGAACCTCTGCCGCCTGCCCTGACCTTCTGCCTGTCCCCGACTTCGCCTCTGGATTACGATTTTGTACCACGCAGTACCCCGGCCGCCTCCGCAAGCAAGTCACGTCAGGGGTAACGACCTGGTAGCCTCACGCCGCAGCAAGTCCATCCCGCTTTGCGGCGGGCTCTGGTGAAAACCGGGGGCTACTTAGATTCCATTCCCTGGCGTGGCTTAAGTATCTTTGCTTGCGGTGGTCCAGCGAATCCACCGAACCCGTTACAGTACGGACTGGCCATGGATTCCGCCAGGGTACCCTTACCTGTACTTCGTGATGTCTCAATGGCTGTCGTCCAGCAGTGCCAGCGTATTGACCTCCTTTACGTCTGCGTGATTGTCTATCTTGACGATATCTTAATCTTCTCCCCTGACCTGGAGACTCACCGCCTCCACGTCCACCAGGTACTCAGACGTCTCCGTGACCACCGGCTATACACTAAACTAGAGAAATGCCTCTTCGAACGCACCTCGTTACCCTTCCTGGGTTACATCGTTTCGGATCAAGGTCTCCAAATGGACCCTTCAAAGTTGTCTGCGGTCCTACAATGGCCTCGACCTGTGGGTCTCCGCTCCATCCAATGATTTTTGGGTTTCGCAAACTATTACAGACAATTCATTCCTCATTTCTCCACGCTCGTGGCCCCGCTGGTGGCCCTCACGAAGAAAAATGCCAACCCAAAATCATGGCCACCTGAGGCTCAAGAAGCGTTTGATCACCTCAAATCAGCATTCGCTTCTGCACCAGTGCTGTCTCGCCCGGACCTGCAACGCCCCTTTATCCTTGAGGTAGACGCCTCCTCGGTAGGTGCAGGAGCGGTTCTCCTCCAGAAGTCCCCCTCCGGAAAACCACGTACTTGCGGCTTCTTCTCCAGAACTTTCTCCCCAGCCGAAAAAAACTATACTATCGGAGATCGGGAATTGCTGGCAATTAAATTGGCCCTGGAAGAATGGCGGCACCTGCTGGAGGGAGCTTGTCACCCCACCGATATATTCACCGATCACAAGAATCTTCTCTACCTGCAGTCTGCCCAACGGCTGAATCCTCGGCAAGCTAGGTGGTCACTCTTTTTCGCCAGATTTGATTTTCTTCTTCATTTTCGACCGGCTGGCAAGAACATCAGAGCAGACGCCCTCTCTAGATCCTCTGACACGGTGGGGCTGGAGCCGCCTCTGCAGCATATAATTCCTCCTGAGCGTCTCCTCACGGTGGCTCCGGTGGACCTTCGACACCTGCCTCCCGGGAAGACCTATGTACGCCCTGCTATGCGGCCTCGTATCCTGAAGTGGGGACATGCCTCGCGAACTGCTGGGCACCCTGGAGTCCATAAGTCTCAGCAACTAATCTCCCGTTACTATTGGTGGCCCACTCTCGCTCGGGACGTTAGAGACTTTGTCCTGGCCTGTGACTCCTGTGCCCGTAACAAGGTCCCTCGGCTCAGACCCGCGGGTCTGCTCCTGCCTCTCCCGGTGCCAGAAAGACCTTGGTCGCATATTGCGATGGATTTTGTTACTGACCTCCCAGCCTCCTCAGGTAACACTGTCATCTGGGTAGTAGTCGACAGATTTTCGAAAATGGCCCACTTTGTTCCTCTGCCCGGGTTGCCCTCCGCTTCCCAGCTAGCCCAGCACTTCTTCCACCACATCTTTCGACTACACGGGCTCCCGTTGCATATCGTCTCTGATAGGGGGGTCCAGTTTGTATCGAAATTCTGGCGGGCCCTGTGTGCTCAATTGCAGATTCAGTTGGACTTCTCCTCCGCATATCATCCCCAAACCAACGGGCAGGTGGAGAGGGTCAACCAAATTGTAGGTACTTATCTGCGACATTTTGTGTCCGCTCGCCAGGATAACTGGTCTGACCTCCTCCCCTGGGCGGAATTTTCCTATAATTCCTTAGATTCTGAATCCGCTGGAGCCTCCCCCTTTTTTATTGTGTTTGGGCTGCATCCCCGCCCACCTCTCCCTCTGGCCTCCTCGTGTGACGTCCCTGCTGTGGATGCCCAAGTACGGGACATCAAGACACTCTGGCAAGTTACTCGACAGGCCCTTTTACGGGCCTCCTCCCGCACTAAACTTCAGGCCGATAGGCACCGGAGACCTCCTCCCGTATTTAAGCCGGGTGATAGGGTTTGGCTATCGGCAAAATACATCCGCTTCAAAGTGCCCAGCTACAAGTTGGGGCCTAAGTATCTGGGTCCGTTTGTGGTACTCCGGCAGCTTAACCCGGTATCCTACAAGCTCCGCTTGCCTCCCACTCTGCGTGTCTCGAACGCCTTCCATGTTTCTCTCCTCAAGCCGGTGGTGCTGAATCGCTTCTCCCGTAGATCTGTCTCGCCTTCTCCGGTGGCCGACTCTGATAACATCTATGAGGTCAAGGAGGTGCTGGCGCAGAAGACAGTGAGGGGGAAGCGGTTCTTTCTCATTGACTGGAAGGGGTTCGGGCCGGAGGAGCGGTCGTGGGAACCTGAGGCCAACCTGTCCCCTGACCTTCTCTCTAGGTTTCAAAAAAGGAGGGGGAGACCTAAGGGGGGGGGGTACTGTCACGGGGGTCGCGGGCTCCGCTGCCCCCCGCGGCCGCAGGGGCTCCGGTGCGGCGGCTGCAGCTGCCCGCGACCACCCCGCTCCTGTCCCGGCCCCGGCGCCGCTCCCCTTACCCGTCCGCGCTCCGGTGAACGCTGTCCCCGCCTGTCCCGGCCGCCGGGCGCGTGCCCTGTGCTTTAGGCGCGCGCGCGCCGGCTTCTCTAGATTTAAAGGGCCAGCGCCCCGATAATTGGTCAATTGTCAGGCGCTGGTTCTATTTAAGCGGTACGCCCCCTGCACTTCCTGCCAGTCCGTTGGTGTGCTTAGAGAGAGTTTGGAGTGTCTTAGAGTCCGTATTGCTTACCCGTGTACCAGTCCGTCCGCCACGTTTCCAGACCTTGCCTGCTTGCCGCCTGCCCTGACCTTCTGCCCGCCTCTGACCACGAACCTCTGCCGCCTGCCCTGACCTTCTGCCTGTCCCCGACTTCGCCTCTGGATTACGATTTTGTACCACGCAGTACCCCGGCCGCCTCCGCAAGCAAGTCACGTCAGGGGTAACGACCTGGTAGCCTCACGCCGCAGCAAGTCCATCCCGCTTTGCGGCGGGCTCTGGTGAAAACCGGGGGCTACTTAGATTCCGTTCCCTGGCGTGGCTTAAGTATCATCGCTTGCGGGGGTCCAGCGAATCCACCGAACCCGTTACAATGTGAGAGTAAGTAATTGGATAGATTCACCCTTTCCCCCTTTTTGAAACATGGACAGGCATATCCATAGATGCGCTGTAGACACTTATATTGTCCGAAGCGCATAAGCGTGGATATCCATGTGGAATTTTACCCTCTCTATTTTGTACATTTGAATAAAGTAGTGACCTTTTAAATACCTTTGTGTGTTTTCCATATCTTTGAAATTTGGAAAAAAAAATGTTTTTGGGTGTTTTCTACAAAAAATTATAATTAAAATGTTATTTATGTGAGTTTCTCCATTTGATTTCCAAGGGGGCCTAAAAGGCCCTCATTACGTACAAGTGTCGCTTTGTGATGTCACGCATTGTAGGGTTATACAACTTTTTTAGCCTTAGGTGGTAATAATGAAAAAAAAAATGTTTACAACAATCAGCAATTTTACCAGAAAATGATTAATTTTTAAAAGGAATGACGGAAAAAAGAACCCCAAATTTTTTTATGCAATTTATTCCAATTTCGGCAATATGCTATATATGGGTGTAAACTGCTGTTTGGGCACATGGCAGGGTGTACGAGGGAGGAAGCGCCATTTGGCTTTTGGAACACAGATTTTGGTGGGTCCATATAGCATTGGCAAAGTCCCCAAAGTACCAGAACAGGTGAAACGTTCCAGAAGTAGCCCAATTTTGGATTCAACACCCCTTATAGATCTCAACTAGGGGTATGTTGTGCATTTTGGGCACACAGGTGTTCCTCAGTTTATTTAGCATTGGGCCATAAAAATGGGGGTGGGGGGATGCATTGCTTTTTGGGCTTCAATTTTACGGTGTTCACCTTACAATGTAAATGACTTTACTATGCGGTATGGTACAATTGTAATTATATAAATTTCATATAGTTTTTTATGTTTTATTACTTTTAAAAAATAGAAAAGCATTTATAAAAAAAATTATTTTTATGTCTTCATAGTCTGCTAGCCATAACGTTTTTATTTTTCTGTATATGGACATGATTATGGGTTTGTATTTTACAGGATGAGTTGAGATTTTATTGTTAGCATTTCGGGGTACATATGACGCTTTGATCACTTTTCATTAAGGTTTTTACGAGGCGTTTTGAACAAAATAAAGCAATCCTGGTAGTGTCTTTTATTTTTAAAGCAGTCACCATGTGGTATAAATGACATTCTAGCCTTACTCAGCAGGTCAATACAATTACAGCGATACCCAATTTGTATTTTTTTTATGTTTTACTGCTTTTACACAATAAAAACACTTCTATTCAAAAAGAAAAACATGTTTTTGCATCGTCATAGTCTGAGAGCCATACCTTTTTTTAATTTTCTGTGTATGGAGCAGTGTAGTGGCTTGTTTTTTGCTGGTTGAGTTGATGTTTTTATTGGTATCATTTTGGGATTTATCTGAGTTTTTAATCACTTTTAAATCAGTTTTTTGGAAGGCTGGATGTACAGGGCTCATCGTGCAGTATACGTGACAAGTTACTTTAACTTTGTGTGTTGATATGATTATGACGATACCCAATTTATATCCTTTTATTTTATGTTGAAGCACTTTAAAGAAAAAAAAGTGTTTTTATTGTGTAAAAAAATATTTATGCATAATCTGATAGCCTTAACTTTTTTTTATTTTTCTGTATACAGCGCTGTGTAAAGGCTTTTTTTGTGATGTGAACTGACATTTTAATTGGTACCAATTTTTTTGCAGTGTTCACCATTCTTGTTAATTAACATGACAGATTTATAGAGTAGGTTGTTACGCACGCGGCAATACCAAATATGTTTACTTTATTTATTTTTGTTCTTTTTTAGGGCGACGGGCACTTGTTAAGCGGAAAAAATGCGGTGTACATGTTTTTATTTTATTTCTAATGTTTCTGTTTTACTTTTCACATTTTTGTTACTTTTTCCCATAGGGGACTGAAGATCACTGACACAAGTTACTTCCTGCTAGGATGTACTGGTATGTCTTATGTCGGGAAGGGGTTAACTTTCTAGGACTGTTAAAAAAAAGTCCCACAGATTTTTTGGCCACCCCTGACAATAAACAACCTATGCAATAATTAAAACAATGGCTAGATAAAGTTGCTTTTCTTGTTTTGTTTAAATACCTTAAGAATGAATATTTGAATACCAGGTTATATGCAGCAAATTAATTATTAGGGAATGCAAAATAAAGATAATGTAAAGGTCACTGTCTATGTATTAAAATATGTTTATCAAGAAGAAGCTAATTGTAATATATTATGATTAAACTAACAAATGGTATTAGAAATTGCAATCTAAATGTAAGTAATAAGTAATGATGATGTTGTTAAAGGGGTTGTATCATTACATTAAATGGTCTTCAGAATTAGGGGCAGTGAAAACAAGCAACTTTGCAATTGGATGTCATTTGCAAAGCTGTCTTGTTTTCACTGTCTCCCTTATCTTAGTTTTCTGTAAACACTGTTCCCCAGTGCCAGTCACATTCCTCCTCCTTTCATTTAATTGACTGGCAGCTCTACTAATTTACATTCTGTCTGGTCCCCGGTCGTATTCACAGGCGTGTGCATTCATGCCTCTCTATATTTACTATTTTGCCGTAGGCAAACTTAAACTCTATCAGTTCTCTATCTGTTAAACACTAAAACGTAACTTTTATTATATATAACTCTTAACCTCTATACACGCTATTTAAAAACCTGATCTCTCACCTCATCATTTAACCTTTTTGCTTCTGAAAGAGGGAATAACTCCCTTTCTATTATCAAGTCTGGTGGAGCACCACCTATTAACAGGAGAGCCTTATATCTATAGCAAATTACTAACTCCAGTAAGGGATCCCAAGCCTACCACCTGGGCAGTCGTCCCCAATCTCATGGACACAGAACAAATAAGGCCCCCTTGTGACACCCCTGCAGCAGGTGACACTTGTAGACAGAGGTGAGAAATCACAATTTAAAACGTCATATCTGACCTCGCCGACATGTTTCGCCAGCTAACCTGGCTTCATCAAGGCTTAGAGGTCCAATGGCTTTTCCTTTTCGGCATTTATTTGATCTTGCTGATTCCCTATATAATAATTTTTGAAGAAACATGATATATGTGATTAAGTACGGTCAAGTGGATATAGCACAGTTGAATATATGACTATGGAAGCATCAGAGTTCACACATGTTGTTTGTGTTTTTTTTTTTTTCTCTCCCTTCCATCTCCCTCGCGCCCCCCCCCCCACCCTCCTCCTCTTCCCCTTCTGCCTCTACGTTTTTCCCCATTTTCCCTGGGTCCTGTAATGATGATAGGTATTCATCATGTGAGGCCACGGTTTCTATTTAACAAATTAGGGATGCATGTATATTGCTTTTGCAAGGGATGTGCGCTCGCATTGTTGTGGCGAGCTGCGGCCCGGGAGTGGATTGGTACCTATTCATGTATGTACTCATCTATGTATAGATTTATTGTTTCTGCTTGCAGCGCTGATCTAGTGCGAAGTGGATGCAACTGGATGCAATGGCGGTTGAAGATACTGATATATTTTGCATGCTCCCATATTTTTGCATGCTCCCATTGTGACGTGGTGAATTGGGTGGCTAGCTGTGAGCCGTAAGAGAGAATCTTCAATGGGGAAGTTGTGAGGTCAAACTGTGGGAGGCAGGGAGGGCTAGCCATAGAGCCTACAGCATTATTAAAATGAATATGAATATTACATGTAAAAGACAAGTGGTTTATGAAAATAGTCTTGAGACAATACTATACAGTACAATGGAACATGTATTTAATGGGGCCTGCAGCTCTATTAAAATGAATATGCATATTAGATATATAGGAGAAGTGCTTTATGGGAAGATAATATGACAATAGTCTATTGTACAATGGAATTTATATTCCCAATGAATATGCATATTAGACATTGAAGAGAAGGGGCTGATGGGAGTTGATAAAGTTGGTAGTGTGCTGTGTAATGTGACACCTATTCTGCTTAGTTCATTCTAGGTGAGCCACGCAGTTGCAATGATGTGAGAGGGGTGGGGCGGAGGTCCATCACAGTTAGGGCTGAGGTGTATGTTGGTGCAGTGCGTTGGCGCGGGCAGTACAGTGGGATGGGGCGCGGGCCCGTTGTGGAGATGTTGAATTTGTCTGAAGATTGTTGGCTCATGAGAACATGGTGGCAGCTTTAGCGGCGCATGTTATGGGTGTGCATGCGGGAGAGCGGAGGGGGGAGTGGGTTTTATGTGGATTCTCTGGTGGCTGGTTGGTGGGCGCCTGAATGGGGTGTTTACTTAGCAGGAAATAAAGGGAGGTGAGCTCGGGCCACATGTGATCGGACCTCTAAGCCTTGATGAAGCCAGGTTAGCTGGCGAAACATAAAAGTTCGGACCTCTAAGCCTTGATGAAGCCAGGTTAGCTGTCGAAACATGTCGGCGAGGTCAGATATGACGTTTTAAATTGTGATTTCTCACCTCTGTCTACAAGTGTCACCTGCTGCAGGGGTGTCACAAGGGGGCCTTATTTGTTCTGTGTCCGTGAGATTGGGGACGACTGCCCAGGTGGTAGGCTTGGGATCCCTTACTGGAGTTAGTAATTTGCTATAGATATAAGGCTCTCCTGTTAATAGGTGGTGCTCCAGCAGACTTGATAATAGAAAGGGAGTTATTCCCTCTTTCAGAAGCAAAAAGGGTTAAATGATGAGGTGAGAGATCAGGTTTTTAAATAGTGTGTATAGAGGTTAAGAGTTATATATAATAAAAGTTACGTTTTTGTGTATAACAGATAGAGAACTGATAGAGTTTAAGTTTGCCTACAGCAAAATAGTAAATATAGTGATCAAAAGTCACTCTCTGTTCTCTTGCGAGATTCCCAATTTTTTGGAGATTATGTTTCCTGCCTCTCTGACTCAGAATAAGGGTCTGGCAACATTTCACTCTGCACAGCCAGCAGTTCCACAGTAACACTGCAGCTGCTTCTACAATCAGAAAACAGCATAATTGTGCTCGGTGCCTAATGCTCCTGCATGTAAACATAGAAAGGAAACAGATCTGTTCTGCTCTGGATGAGTTCATAGAAGACTGGATTCAACTGTAACAAACTTCCAGCTGTGAGAGGAGAAGAGATCAGTACTCTGAGTTCATAGAAAACTGTCTAGACTGAATGCAGGCCTGTGGTATGTAAACAAACAGCTCTTAAAAAATAAGACTGCATAAGGAAAGACACTGTGACATGTGGACTCAGACAGAGAGGTGGGGGCAGGAATGTGCTATCCCCTCCCACTGATCTCAAACAAACACACTGACTCGGGAGCGAGCAGGAACAGTGAAGGTGGGGATGATGTCATCACCCTTCAGTTAAGAATCACCCAGCTGGGAGGGAAAGAAACACCCCTGGATTTTAAGAACGGAGAAACTGAAAGTACTTCAGCAAGGTAAGACCTTTCATCTTACACCATATGTTCCTCCTTGTCTGTATATTAACTCTGTTTTTGGTAAGTCTCTCCAGAAAAGGTTCAGTTATATGGTCTGTGTCATGTGAGACAAAGAACCTTAAAAGAAAAAGCCTTATGTTATTTATGTGCTAGTTAGATTGCCCACAATACAGTGTCCACTTCAACCGCAAATTAAATAACCAGAAGAATCGACTTTGGATGAACTATGGAAATTTAAGAGTAGAGCTTTTAATTTTGACCACTAAGTGCTGCACAAGAAGAAGTTGAGAAAGTAAGATTGTTTTGTTTTTGTTTAGAAAGAACTTGGCATGTGTATAGAGCAGTTGAGAAAGAAAAGCAGAGAAAATACTGTGGTGAGATTTATTTATGAAGTAGATTGAGAACCTCATTGGAGGAGGTACCAGGCTTTGACGGGAGCCTGTAAGCATACACTAAGCACGTGTAAGTGCACAGCACCGGCTATACCAGAAGGTAGGATGGATAGGAACTCTACCTGAGGAAGGATAGGAAAGAAGTTAAATTTCATAAGGCAGTCTTCCAGGAAAAGGGAAAAAAATAGTAACAAATAAAGATAATGTCCTGGACTAGGACCAACACAATGGGAAACTTAAACACAAACGATAGAAAAGAAGAACCACAGAGAATATCAGCATGCCAAGTAGTAAAGATATGAGAGGGAAGAAAGGAATTAAGAAGTACAAGAAGTTAGTGAAAGGGGTTCACATGGTCTCTGGTGGTAGACTTAATGAAAAAATGTGGAACACGATTTCAGAGGGAAAACATGGATGGTTGCAAGATCACAGATTGTTAGCGCAGGCAGAGATGCAGTACAGAGTATCAACATTATTTACAAAAGGAATATTGAGTGAAGAATTCCTAGAAGGGAAATATCTGTATAACCAGGTTAAGAAAATAGATAGACTATGTTGATGTAGGAGAAGAAGAAATATCTAAATCATAAATCTGTGGGAAGTTGTTCCATGCAGACAGAAAAAAATATAACACGAAAATTTTACTCGGATTTAAGTAAAGGACTGTATACCTTAGTACCTGTAGATAACTTTTCCTGTAAAGCCCAGACAACTACAGAACAAATTTTAGACTCCTGCATTCCCACCGTGTTAAACCACCCACACACGAAGCCAAGGGCAAGTGCCTGAGGGCATGGATCTGGAAACTCCATGTAGGGGATGACATAGCACTATAGGGCTCCAGGATTCTGATAATGAAAGTCAAACTTCACAAGCAGATGATATTGAGGATCCAAAGTCATATGAAAAAAGAGCATTGTACCTACAGTGAAACATGGAGGAGGCTAGGTTATGTTTTGGGGCTGCTCTGCTGCATTTGGCACAGGGTGTCTTAAATCTGTGCAGGGTACAATGAAATCTCAAGTCTATAAAGGCATTCTGGTGTAAAATGTGCTGCTCTGTGTCAGAAAGCTTGGTCTGAGTCATAGGTCATGGGTCCTCCCAACAGAATAATGACCCAAATCGCACAGCTAAAAACATTTAAAAATGGCTAAGAGCAAAGCATTAGACTTTTCTTTAATGGCTTGCATGAGCCCTGATCTAAATTCTATTGAACATCTGTGGAAGCAGTTTGGAGAAGGCATTCTCAGGGGAGCTGAATAGATATACACACTACCCTTTTAAGTTTTTTAATTTGCAAACATTATGTAAACGATGTATCATTTTATTTAGACTTCACAAATAAATGCTACTTGCTGCTCTATACATAGAAGCTGAATAAAATACATTTAAAGGAGTTGTCTCATTAATAGCTTTCAGCCTCTGTCTGTGAATGGGAGTTGAATTGAGGGGCGTGCTAGCTTCTCTGCCTCTTCTCCTCCCTCTTCCCCCCTCCCCTCAGCAAACAGGCAGCTATCCTCTGGTAACTTCTATACAGCAGGGGGGGGCAGGGGGATTGCTGCCAGAGTTAACCCTGTGTGTGCCTGCCTAGAGAGGTCTGTGAAGCTGTGTGTGCTAATAGCAGAACAGAGGGGCTGCAAGTGTTCCTATACCCTCTGCTTAGCTTACATATCTCCACATCTCCAGCAACAACAAACAAACCCTCTCAGAACAGACACAGGGAAGCTGCAAAGTGTTACTCAGGATGTGTCCCTAGTACAGCACAGCATGAACTGTTCACAAGCCTCCCTGATCTGTATAGTATTATTATAGTTACAGCTCCACAGACATCATGATTATAGTAACACACAGGGTCACTGCTGTCACATCTATTGATCAGCCTAATCTCTGCTTTCCTCAATCTGTGTAGAGAGCAGGAGGAAGCAGGCACACACAGGGTTAATCCAGGCAGCATGGACATAGAAGCCAGAGTCCTCCTTCCTCCTCTACAGAAGCATTCTGTGCGGAGGGGCTCTCTGCTCCGACCTGTCTTCAAAGGGGATGAGTCATTCAGACCTGACAGCCAGTAAGATAAGGATCAACAGGTCGGCTGCTATAGAAATTTGAGAAGCTGATGCACTCCTACGAACAGGGCTAGCTCAAAATCAGTAGGACATTTGTAATGAACATATATTGCAAAGCTGCTTGTTTTTTAAAGATCTTTTAATTAAAACCCAATCATTGTAGCGAGACAACCCTTTAAGTTTGTTTTTGTAATGTTTAAAAATTAGAAAACGTTCAAAGGGTATGAATATCTATAAACCCACAATAACTATTAATAAGAGTTGTATATAGTTGTATATAGCTTAAAGAGTTGTTTATAGCTTAAAACATGTATGCTGTGTGCTCACCATTATTTTCATTATGAACAAGTTAAAAAATATTCCTACAATTTCCTTGAGTACTGTATACTTCCTTTCTTATTGGTCCCCAACCAGTCTTTACACCTCTGAAGCTAAAGCAACAATACTGAATTTGTTGAAGTTTACGCTTTAGAACAGTTAGCTTTTCCAAGCTTTTTCTTTGTTGTCTGTTCATGTAGGATATAGTCTTGTTGGGGAGGTAATGGCTTGAAAATATGATTCCTGAGGGTTTGCAATCGCAATTGACATTACATGCTGACTGGAATGACCTGGATGATTTGAAATAATGAGAGATTTTTTTAAGCTTGAGTAGTTTGATTGCTATGCATTTTATCATTTCTATTAACCTCAAGAGCTTAAAATTGAATTGGATCCATTTAAGAGGCTTCAAAATTATCAGCAGTTGTCAAACAAATGTCAGAAGATATTGATAAAAGCTCAAGATGAAATTTAACACATAAAATAGGGGGCATGGACTTAGACCAAAATCCAAAATCCAATGCTATGTAATCTCTTAATGGTGCCATACCAATTTTTCATCACCCATATTTGACCTCCATTAAAAGTAATTTGAGAGGGTGAGATACTCCATCTCTGAAAATCACTGTCTGCTGGGGCCTAATTCATAGCTGAAACCCCAGCCTTCCTTTTCCAATCAACAGAAGGACATTGAGATGAGTGGGGACAGATCTACAGAGGAGCCTCCTACTATCCCAGAGCCCATTAATTACCTTCTTAGCAGCTAATGTGGACCTTCAAAGTAGCAGGATCCCCAAAGGACTTTTGGTAGCAGACCAGATCCAGGTGTCATATTGGCTTGTATGCAAGTTTATCTGTGCATCAGTAATTTGGAAACAAATGCAGATGAATGTTGTACATATTAGTCAGTTGTGGCCTATTTAACTATGCTTATAATAAAGGGAAAAAGTTGATTTTTTTTTTTTTTTTTTTTTTTTTTTTTTTTTAAGCTCTAACCAGTTTACAGACTTACATAGGTGGGGAGATTCAAAGAACTGCTTTATGCTGCAGATAAATTGTAACCAGAAACTGGATTACTTAAATGGGTTTTCTCGCTACAAAGATCATATCTGTAATGATGGGGACAGTAAAAATAAGCACTTTTGCAATTAGTTTGTATTACCTAAGTCATTTATAATAGCAGTTATTAGCTAATCTGTGAGTGTCTGGAGCTAAATCTGAAGCATACAGTTAGGCCATGTGCCTCTTTGCTGTGATTGGCTGCCTGATATTTAGTTAAGCCCTGGTTGGGAAAAGCTCCTTGAGTGGGGTATGCCCCCTGTGCTGTGATTGGCTGTCCTGTGCTTACTCCCCCCTCAGCTGTGTGAAAATGAAACTAAAAGTGGATAACTGAGATTTCTGTGCTGGCTGCTGTCTGTGTAGATATCTATGTTCTCATTGTCTTTCACTCCTCTCTGAGCTGTGAAATAAAAACTGCCTGAGCTCTATATGCTCCGCTGCCAGTGATAGCTCTATGTGAAATATCTGGGAAATTACTCAGCTTCTCTTGCTGCTAGATTCACTCCCCACACCCATATAACACACCCTTATACACTCTTCTCCCCCTCTAACTCCTTCCTGATAACAGTGGGGGGAGCAGTTTGCATTTCTCACATTTGTTTAATCAGCTCAGGCTGTAGGTATAACTGTTTATACCATAACAGATGTTCTGGTTACAAAGATTGGAGCCTGGAAGGGAGGTGACAGCTCTCCAGGCATGAGAAGTGACCATTGCAGGAGGTCTGCAGAGCTGTGACATCCTCTCTCTTCCACTGATCACACAGAAAGATGATGATGATGATTCAGGAGAGAGCAGAGAAGACACAGTGAGGGAAGACATGCCTACTGGGAAGAGATACCTTCCCCTGGGTTTGACGCTGTAAGCTAGAGAGATAGTACTAGATGCCTGCGAAAGCCTGTACTGGAAAAACCCCGTTAACTACCGCAGACAACAAGTGTTCATT
Organism: Phyllomedusa bahiana; assembly: GCA_025379985.1. Taxonomy (NCBI): domain Eukaryota; kingdom Metazoa; phylum Chordata; class Amphibia; order Anura; family Hylidae; genus Phyllomedusa; species Phyllomedusa bahiana. The sequence continues at coordinate 54,138 of JAODAL010003990.1, forward strand.
CTACAGCTTCCTTAAAGGGGTTTTGCCACGATGTAATGTTGACGTGGGATCCTCCAAAATGGGTTTTCAATCACTTTTCTAAATATATGTGATTACAAAAATTGCAGTCTGAGAGAGCTACAGCCTTCCTTACATGCCCTTGGTTACTTCAAAGAGTCTATTAGATACGGCCTGACAAGAGCTGGACGGGCTTGCGCAGAGAGAGCTTCTTATCTGATGAGACTGAGCTGCAGAAGTTTTTAAGGCACCGGGTAGCAATATGTTTTCTTTTGTATACAGAATAAACTAGTTGTAGTGTTATTAGATACCTGCTTTATCTGATGACAGACAACATGAAGAAGCTTTCAAGCTGCTGTGTAGAATAGGTGTTCTCTTTTGTATATAGAATCCACAAGTTATAGTTTGCTTATTTCAGTGAACATGTCACAGGAGCAGCAGCTTATGCAGCTCGTTCTCTGGCTGTGTGAGTCTCTCTCTCTCTTTCAGCTGATTTGTTTACATTACATTAGCATCTTAGCAGATAAGGCTCCTGACAGTGCAGTCTATCAGGCTGTGTCTTGCTGTATTGACAATCTACTCTTGTGCCGTTTATTATTTCACTTAAGTTTTGAGACACTCCCTTGGATTCCTCACTCCTCACTCATCCCCTCCCCCTCTCCCCTGCAGCTTCATGACTCAGCGTGATTTGTTGACATTCTGCCTGTACTAAGGAGAGACCTACCTAAATGGTCTCTTGGCAAATCCCCTTTAAATATATTAAGGTTGCTTCCATGGGATGGAGATAGCAAGCTAAACTATGCTTCAGTCTCACAGGATGACTGCTATTAACATAACACCTTACTGCAGCAGCCAGTTTTGACCTCTATGACAGAGCTCCATTTTTAAAATATGACTTTACAATTTATTGTGGAATAACTTTTTAATGCTTTTAACTATCAATGTGATTTTGAAAACTGTTAAATTAACTTCTGGGTCCTGCAGGGAGAAAAGTGTATGATGCCAATAAGTATTGAAACGTAGTTCACAAAGGACTTTGTTTGCTCTGATAAACTTTATTAATCTATTTGCTCTTTTCTCACTTTACCCTGACAGATACCACGTAAGCAAACAATATCAGATGAACAGCTCCTAATCTCTGATTTGTGGAGAATTTTGCCAGTAAGTGAATGGTTTTTCAGCAACACCACTGCAGATGTATTAAGGTATTACACAGTACCCATTCATATTAATGGACTGTCTGCAGAGTGCAGGACAGGTCTTTCAAAGTGAGATTATTTTACTTTTCATTCTAGTGGAAAATATTATCTATAAACAGCAAAGAGGATTGATGAGTTGTTTGCTTTTAACAGATTGCTCAGTTCTTGGTGCAAATACTGTTTGCAAAATTTTTTAACAGTCTCCTTATAATAACCACCATTTTTATCATCTCATTTTAATTTCTTCTGATGTTCTGTTTTATTCCAAACAGTACATCATGTGCCATTTGCTGATGTCATTGTTTGGACGTAAGCACCCATGTAATGCTTGGGGCATCCCTTATGGGTCAGTCTCAGCCTGATATTGTGACCTGTTGGGGGTCGTTTACCAACATTGGGGGTCACCCGTTTGTCCCGGTATTCCAAATCACGATCAGGGGAACATGTATCGGCCGATAGAAACTGAGTCAGACACAAGAGTTCTGGATCAAATCTCATTCATGTTCCAAGCAATTCTGACAAGACAATGCCTTACACACATATTTGTATGATCTGTAATCAAGCAAGCGCAGACGCAGTAGAGGAGAGAGGAACGGATGTATGTCCATATTTAGGCAGCTTCTGAATAGATTTTCATTGGTCCACGTTGTCTCTGGGATTGCATCAGCCAAAACTCAGTCAATTTCCAGTAAAACGAAACTTCAGGAAAGGGAGACAATAGCCGGAGGTCACATCTTGAGGAAACAGATAACAAGTGGTCACATCCTGAGCCGCAGCCATCTTAGCTTCTTCATAATTGCTGCATCATTCCCCACAAAATGGATTCTGCTCAAGCTGAAATGCCTTATAAGGAGAAAAGCTTGGGATTTCATAGTTATACATACAACACAATATTGATTCAAACCTCTTTACCCTCACAGACCAAAACCAGTTACAGTGGCAGTTTAAATTATTTAACCTCTATTGCAAGTTATGTTTGCTTCTAGCTGTTTGCAAAAAAAATAAAAAATTGAGAGAACAATTTAAGTAGCTCAACACAACTTATACTGTACAAGTGGTTCCCCAAACTGAACACAAAATGTCACTTTAACCCCTTAAGCCGAACGCCTGAAAAGTAGTTAATGACCAGAACATTATTTTAGTTTTTGCCTCCTTGCGTTTCAACAGTTGTAACTTTTTATCTTTTTCAATGACGCAGTTGTATGAGGCCTCGTTTTATTCGAGACAACTTGTACTTTATGGGGGAATAGTTTAAGTTCACTTATAAATAATTGCAGTCCTTTTTTTCATTAAAAAAAAAAAAAAAAAAAAAAATATATATATATATATATATATATATATATATATATATATATATATATATATATATATATATATTTTTTTTTTTTACACCATCCACATTTCACACATAATAACTTGTTACATTAATTCTACAGGTTATTACGGTTGTGTGGATACCAAATATGTGTAGGTTTTTTCGTGCGTATAATTTATGCACAATTATTTTGTATTAATTTTTTTTTTCACTTTTTTTTACACTTTTTTTTTTTTTAGTTTTTTTTACTCCCATGAAGGAAGAACTGTTGAACATTTTTTAATTTTTTTTTTACACTTAGTAATGTATTAGCATATTCATATATGCTAATACATTCTAATCTGTATCAGTCTGACACAGGCAGTGATTAGGACAGCACAAAGTGCGTCCTAGTCACATGCTTGTTAAACAGACAGCTTTGGGGACACTTTAGGTCCCAGAGCTGACTGTGCAGCTGTTCCCCGGGCTCTGTCGGGTGACCGGGTGTTTCGATCACCCGACAGAGCAGGGGAACCCTTTGATTGCGGCGTGGTAATGCACCGCCACAATCAAAGGGTTAAAGCACCGGGTTGCGGAGGTTTCCGCCGCTACCCGGTGCTCGCAGGACATGCTCTGGGGGGGCTGTGTAGTACAGCCCCGATCCCAACACAATTGCTGTGCCGGGCGCCGCAAACCCTGATGTCTGCAGTAACGTCTAAAGACGTCGCTGCAGACGAACGACCCGCAGCAGCCGACTTCTAAAGTCGGCGGGCGGTCGTTAAGGGGTTAATGTCTACTGTAGCCTCAGACTTACTCAGCAACCTGAGAAAAATCCCTCATAAATCCATCACATCTGATGCAGGTACTCAAGCGCTTCTTTAGTTGTATCAGATGTTCTGGAGATAATAAACATCAAGTACCTGAACTGGTGAAGGCTTTGTTGACTGATATTTGATGTGATGTTAGAAATATGCAGTGTCATAATTTGAGAGAGCTAGACCCAATAGCAAACTTTAATGCAGGGGCAAACTTTAATAATTAACTCATCTCTCTCTCCATTACCTGACGCATCCAGCAGCAATCCAGCTTTTCCGATTGAAGCCTGGTGTAGACGGTACAATGATGTGATGTAATCGCGCTGCATATGTCAGGTCTTAAACCTACTAAACCAAAGAGCAGAGCAGAGTGCCACACCAGCTCCACTAAGGGTTTTCACTGTTTGAGTGTCCAGAGACACACAAATAGTTAATCAAGTTGTGCAGTCCTCGGGATCAGGGGCATTAGCCTCCGCACCCCCAGGTCCTGTCTCTGAATGCTCATGACAGAGGGCCCAGGTATTCTGAGGCAGGGTGTGCCAGCCCACCCTGTGGCGGCGGACACTGTAACAGCTGCTGTGGTTTCTATGGCAGTAGTTTCTCCACGGGAAATATGGCAAAACAGTCAATAGATTTATCCACAAAGTTTATAGTAGAGATAATTTCTTTGTTCAAAAAAGGCAAAGGATAATAATAAATAGCAAAAGCACTGAATGGCCTAAGAATTACAACTGGAAGTATAGTTTACAATTTCAAGATAAAGGAACACTGGCTACATTAACCGGATGTAGCAGAAAGAGAAAACCACTGCCAATTGCCACCAAAATCCCTGAGGAGGCCAAAAATCATTGAGTGATCGCTGAAGATCTACCACCGCAGTAAGGCACCAACACAGAAGATCTTGATACCTGAATATCATGACATTCACCTCTACTGACCCAAAAGTACAACGGTAGTCTACTCCAATATCCCCAAAAATTTATAACTAAGCCACATAAGTTAAGAAAATCTATTTTATAGTGTTATAAAACAAAATTTGAACTATTTGAACTTATGCATCAACAGTATCTCTGGTAGAAGAAAAATGAAGAATTTCTCTTGCCCTGAAAACCTAGGCACATGGAGGGCAAACTTGATTCAATTAAGTATCAGTACATCCTAAGATAGAACATCATACTTTTTGTGATGAAGCTGAAGAGTAAATTCATTGGATCTTTCAATATAACAATGATCCAAAATGTACCTTAAAAGGGTTGTCTCACAAGGATTGCTTTTTATGTTAAAGATCTTGAAAAACAAATCATTTTGCAATATATGTCCATTAAAAGTGTCCTACCTATTCCTAGATATCCCTTCTTGTATGGGCTGCATTTTTGTTGCTGCTATAATCACTGCTCCATAGAGTGTGCAGACACAGGTCTTTTTTAATGCCAGTGCATGTTGCCAATCGGCTCCCACCTCTATCATAGGATTCCTGTGGCTATTTAAAGGTACTTACATTTTCCTATGAACCTGCCTGTATCATGGTGAATTCTAGGGCATTCTGTATAGTGATTTACTTTGACTACTACATTGACCTCTGATTCTTTCCCTGACGTTAGAGATGGGCGAATTTCCCGAAATTCGTTTCGTTCACTTCGCCGAATTTCTCGGCAAAAAATAACTTCGTTCCGAATTACTTCAGCACGAATCACTTAAAAAACAGCTATTTCCGGGCTGCACAGAGCCCGGGTGCTGTAAACGTTGGCCATCTTAAATATGCGAGGGAGTTTGGGTTTTGGGGTCTTCATACAATTTTGTTTTAGTATACACACACATGACCCGCCGCTCTTAGAATCGCCACTAAAAAATTTTCCCGGGGGCACTTAAGGGGGCAAAACGACCAAAAAACAAGGGGAATGACCTGATAAAGTCACGAGCGACAGCTGGAAAAAAAAAAAAGCTAGGGGTCAGTGGAACATCAGGGCAGAGGTGGGGTTACGGGGGCAGCCCAGCAGCATGAGGTCAAAAGGGGGCACAATGACATTCTGGGGGGTGGCAAAAACAGGGTAGGCCACAGAGTGGAAAAATACACAGTATCTAGTCACGGGACCCTAGCGCAGCATAGGTCAACAGTGGCACAATGACACATGTGTAGGCACGGCGCAGCCACAGCAACAGCAGAGGGCAGGCATGGCACAATGACATTCCGGAGGTGGCAAAAACAAATAGGCCACAATGGAACAATACACTGTCAGGTCAGGCGGAGCCCAGCGCAAATAGTTTAACAAATGGCACAAGACACAGTGTGAGGTCACGGCAGCAGCCACAGCAGCACAGAGGCAGACAGTGGCAAAATGACACAGTGTGTAGGTCACGGCAGCAGCGCATGAGGTCAGGCAGTGGCACAATGACACATGTGTAGGCACGGCAGCAGCAAGAGTCAGAAAGGTGGCACAAATGACACAGTGTGGAGGTCACGGCAAGCAGCACGTGAGGTCAGGCAGTGGCACAAAGACACAGTGTGTAAGGTCACGGCAGCAGCATGATGTCAGGCAGTGGCACAATGACATACTAGATGTGGCAAAAACAGAGAATCCACATAAGTAGGTACAAAATGACACAGTTGTGTAGGTTACGCAGCAACGCACCACAGAGGCATGCATGAGGTCAGAACAGTGACACAATGACACAGTGTGTAGGTCCACGCCGCAGCTGCAAAGGACAGCATGAGGTCAGACAGGGCAAATCACATTTGGAGTTTAGACAAAAACAGGAGTAAGGCCACCAAGAGTGGGACAATGGACCACAGTGTTTAGGTCCACGGCAACAGCAGCAAGAGGTCAGACAGTGGCACAATGACACAGTGTGTAGAGGTCACTAAGGCAGCAGCCACAGATCACTGAGGTGTCAGAACAGCGTCACAATGAACACAGTGTGAAGATCACGGCAGCAGCCAACCTTCAGCATCATGAGGTCAGACAGTGCCACAACTGACAGAGTGTGTAGGACCCCGGCAGCAGCCACAGCAGCAGCATTGGAGGTCAGGACCGTGTCACAATGACATTCTGGAGGTGGCAAAAACAGGAGTAGGCCAATCTACTGCCGGCAGGTACAATGCTACTCCACTGCAAACTCGTCAATATTTGTCGGCAACACATCCACGTTTGGCAGCCCAGTAGTTCCAGCGGAATCTTCTAACTGGGGTGGGCAGAGGTGCTGCCAAGTAAGGCCACCACTCATGTGGTTCAGGGACTCATCCCGTGCCTGCTGCTTGCTACGCTGCCTGCGACTACCCACCTCAATAGGGCGGGTGTAGGAAAGCTGCTCATAGATGACTTCCATACTTTAGGTGTACTGCTGATGGAGCTGGTACTGCTCCTACCCCCGCACCGTCCCCCAGCAAGTCCTGCGGCAGTATACGTGAAGCGCTGAGGAATCCCCCCGTCAGATTCTGTCAGATGGAGGGACGATGCGGCACTATAGGCCTATCGGCCACTTATTTACGATGATTTCCCTATAAGAGTAATCTTAGTTTGTCTCCCTCTCAATAGCTGGAAAATAGGCTCCTTATTTCCCCTCCACATTTTGACCGTAGCGAGGGTCCAATAGTGAGAAGCCAGAAGTCATCCATCCGCCGGATGCTGACTATTCGGGCATGTCACTAGCCAGGCAAATAAGACAAGAGCTGCGTGCCATCTGCACAAGTGACTCCGAGAGTTAGCTCCCTGCCTCCATTCCACTGAATACTCGCCACGGTGCTTGGGGTTCATCTGCTTGTCTTCCTCAATCTCCATCCACCTCCTGCCAGCGCTCCTGTCTCCTTCCTTCTTCTTGTCACCCTTCTGCTCAAATGTCCTCCTCCTCCACCTCCATTTCACTCCCCACCGGACTCATGTGGCCACGAGATGAAGTCCCCCACGCTCTCCAGTCCCCTGCCCAGACAGATTTTTCACATCTGTTTCCAGGAACATGAAGCAGTGTAATGAGACGTTATTCACCCATAGGCCCTGGCGACTGACAATAACGTCACCTTCCTCGAAATGAGGCCTCAACAAAACCTTGCAGGTGTCAACGCATGTGAGCTGCCACTGGCTGACATCAAAGTTACACAGGGGAGTAACTTCTGTCGCCTGGATTTTTTTTTTTTTTTTTCATCAAAAGACACGTTACTGGCCTTTCTCCTGTTCATACAGTCGGTCCCACATGGAGCAGGCTGTAATTCCAACCGGAGGAAACATCGCATGTCAGAGTGTGTTGGGGTGAGGCCGTTCTGCCGCTGCAACTCGAGAGGGTGTGTTCTGGCCTTTGTACTAATGCGATAAAGTGCATGCACATTTTCCTGGTCATTTTCAGAATCTGCTGAAGATACTGGATGGAAAGACTTCAGGAACCTTTTCACAACCAGATTTGAACACTGTGGCGCCATGCAGGGCGCATGGACCATCCCTCCTTGGTCAGCGCGGTCACCCATGTTCCTCCCATTGTCCTGCTGTCACATAGTTCCGATTTTGCAGTTGGCGTGTAATAAGCACTCATCGATTTCTGCTGCATGACGCGGAGCAGTTCCCTCCCCTGTGTACTCTTTCGGTTCGCTTTCTCGAGGCAAGCCATGTGTAGAACTTCGTGACACCGCTGTGCCTACACATGTGGTATGAATGGAGCAGTACTTGTGGAGCTGAGATGGTAGTGGTGTTGTGAGGAGAGGGAGGCGGACATTGGCGCAGGACAGTCAAGTTGACGTGTAGAGAATTTAGCGCGTCTCCTTACCCAAGTTGTTGGTGTGCCCTGGGCAGAAGCACAATTCACCCATGGGCCCATAAAGGACATGTACTGGTCCAGCGGACCGTAGTTTACAGCTTCCAGACGATTCCGCTCTTGGAGCCGTTCACCTTGGAACAAACCGATAAGCTTAAAGGAACTGGCCCACCTTCAGTATCTACATATTAGGCAAGTGCAGTACTGCCTTTTTGAAAAGAATTACGCTTGGAATCTCTCATCTCTCGCTCGGCACAAGCCATTAGTTCTCTGAATGGAGCAGAGTCCAACCATTTGGAAAGGGAGGGACTGCAGTACCAACAACTTGGAACAGGAGCACCGTCCACTGCTGCACTAGATGGATGACTCATACTGTATTGCTCTTTGCAATCGCCTCGCTATCTATCTGCTGGCCGCCATTCATAGCGAGTAGCAGGACAACTGGACCGTGAGATGATGTCAAAGAGAAACAAGCTCCCATCTGCAGAGGTGGTGGAGCCTTGACTGGCTGCAATGGCATGCGTGCCACTGGGCGCTGCTGCTGCTGCTGTTGCTGCGGCGGCAGGATGGACCACCCCTATCTGAGCCACGTTTCTCCCAGGCCACCGAGGGTTTACGCTGCATGTGTTAAATGCAGGGCCGTGGTGCCAACGTTAGCCCCCTGGCCACGCCTCACTTTCTGCTTACAGATTCTACATATACCCAGATTGGGCTCCTCCGGTGTCTTAGCACAGAACTGGCACACCGCGAGTATCGGTTTTTTACCGCCAACGCTCCGCCCCTGAGTGCCCTACTGCCGCCGCTGCCTCGCTGACCCCTGTGCCGCTACTCTTTGTTGGACCTGCGAAGCGGGTTTTTTACCCCGTGGCCGCTTGGCTCCCGACCTCAAAACTGCTGCTATCCTGCTGATTTCACGGCCACAACCCACTTGCTGGCTGCGCCCACTGCCTAAAGCGCAAGCTGACGCCCTCTTCTCCTGACGATGATGAAGCCCTTGCCTCACCCGGCCCCCAAAGTGCGGTCGGCTACATCATCATCTTATTTGTGTTTCATCGTCACTGCTCCTCATACACCGGTCTTGGTATGCAAGGCTGACCCTCACAACATGACCTCCCATCCCACTCTCAACATCTATACTTTGCCGCCTACTGCAAAAAGCAGGGGATATTGGCCCCATTTCTTGCTGCCCAAATACTGCTGACTGCCCTCCTCAAATTGTTTATCCTCGCTATATAGTGGCGCTGAGCCCAGACCACATAGTAGATCTCTGGCTGAGGAACCGGATGGGACAGAGGCGGGTTGAGGGCAGGTGAGGGCCGCTGACCCCTCCCTGGGCCATGCCAACTAAGGGTTTTGTCTGACGTTCCCACCGACTCTTGGCTGGGGTTGTCAGATGTCATCTGGAGAAAGTGGATGACCTAGTCAACCAATCAAGAACCATTGGTTGCTATCAGTACACGGGCCCGCTAGATGAAACGGCAGTTGTGGCCTCACCGAGTGACCCCCGCTGCGACGTCCCCTTGCTGTGCTGCGAAACCCGCTACAGGAATGTTTGGTGCCTCTGCCACTCGCAGGTGAAGAGCCTGCCACCTCTCTGTTCTGACATACTGTTTTGTTCTAAAATGTAAGACACTGTTTGATGAAGATATCTGTATATGATAAATACCACCCTGTATTGACCCCCAAATGAACCCCCTAAGAAGCTTGGGTAACCCTTGGATATAAATTGCGCTCCACAAAGGGCAGGAAAAATTGACTTGTATGTGCCTTTTAAAAACTCTGTGTATTTTACTGAATATAAAAGCACAAACAGGCTTAATTAACCTTCGGAAATGAATTATGCTACAGAATTTCTTTTGTGGCGGGGAAAAACAAAGTTTCTTTTACTGAGTACAACAGCAGAACAACGCTTAATTTAATCCCCTGATTCGTAAATTGGCGCAAAAGAATTGAGCAGCAGAAATTATCTAGCTATGTAGCGTGTTACAATTGCGTGTTTTTCTAACGCTACACAACAAGAGAAAAAATTTTAATTAACCTTTGTTTGTTGAATTTATGCTACAGAAAAATTGTACTTTTTTGGTGGTGAAAAGACGGTTTTCTTGGAGTCTCTCAACACACTGCAGAACAACGCTTAATTAACCCTTGGCTGTAATTGCGCAAAAGAATTGAGGCAGCCGAACTAATAGCTTTGTAGCGTGTTTACAATTCGTGTTTTCCAACGCTACACAACAAGAGAAAAAAATTTAATTAACCTTCGCTTGTGTATATATGCTACAGAAAATTGTATTTTTTGGCGGAGAAAAAGACGTCATTTTGTCACCCCAGCACAAAAACAACGCCTTATTTAACCCTCCTGGATGAAAATTGCGCAAAAGAATTGAGATCACCGGAAACTACTAGCTTTGTGCGTGGATACTATATGCTGTTTTCTACCTACCACAACAAGAGAAAAAAATTGTAACCTCACATAAAACAGAAGAATATTTTAAATTTTTAAATATTAAAACATAAATAAAAATTAATTACAATAGTTTAAGATACAACCCAATACCAATAAATCCACTACTTTTAAAATTTTATATATATTAATTTAAGAATTATATAAACATCAAAAAAATTAAGATTCAGTAATACCTACAAAATCGAAAATTTTTTTCTCTAAGAATATGAAATAATATATCAAATTTAAAAAAAAAAATTTTATTATAATTATCAAGCACATCCACATCCAACCACACCCCTAGAGCCCCCCCCCCTACCCCAAAACCCCGCCCCCTCCCCACCCGCCCCCCACCCACCCCCACACCCTTCGTCGGGTCCTCCCCCACCCCACTAAACCAAAACACCGATCACACCCGCCCCACCCAAACACCATCCTCCTTCCCCCCCCCCAGTCCCTAACCCCTCCCACCACACCGACGCATCCCCCCACATCACCCACAAATGGCCTCCCCCCACACCCAACCAGCCAACCCTCCCCCATATCCCCTACGAACAAATAGCCTACGATCCCCCGTCACCATAACATAATAGTCAGAGATACAAGACAAATTACCTAGTACACCCCCCCGCCTCCGCACCACGCATAAATCACCACCCCCATGTATGTAAATAGCGCAACAAGACTTGAGCCCCGGAAACTCTAAGCATGTAGCATGTACAATAGCGAGAAATTATCTACGCTACACAACAATAGAAACAATATGTACACATAAACCATCGCATATATGTGCATTATGCTCCATGACAAATAAATTATTTATGCGTGAACCAGAAAAACGGTCAATTTTTTGATACACCACAGACCACAAACACAACGCTTTAATTAACCCCTTGAAGTAAAGTGCGCAAAAGAATTGAGCAGACCCGGAAACTACTACTTTGTAGCAAGTTAACAATGTGGTCGTATGTTTGTCTACGCCCTACCAACAAGAGAAAAAATGAAATTAACCTTCTTCATGTGAATTATGCTACAGGAAAATTGGTATTTATTTGGCGTGAAAAGAACGGTTTTCGTGGAAGTCACAACTGCAGCCGACCAGACTCAAAAATAGACCCTGATGTATAAATAGTCGCAAAAGAATTGAGCACCAACAAATGAATTGTAATTGTATTATATAAACGCTGTTTTCTTTAAATGAATACTACAGGACACTGGCTTATATGCCCTTGATATTTCAATTGCATGAGTAGATGCATAACATGTATAATATGCACTGACTTCAGATCCAATACACCAAAAAATCAGAAATAAAACATTATGAGAAGCGTCTCATGAGACAAGCTGAGACACACCCCACAAAATCGCTTGTATAAAAATGATTCTCAGTAACAAACAGCCGCTGGCAGCACTTCCCTGAAACATACAGTGAAAGCGGTATAGCTCCCAGCGTCGCGCCCGACTATATCGTGCGTGACGTCACAGAATCCCGCTTCTCTGATTGGCTCCATCTCTAGCACATGTCCATGCAGGCTATGCCCTTTCTTCCTCCCCATGTAGTGCTTTTGCTCCATGTAGCGCCATGTGCCTCGCCAGCCATTTTATCAATCTAAACACACTTCGTTCACTCCGAAGTACCTCCAAACTTCGACTTCGTTCAGACCGAAGTTCCTGAAAATTCTAAAACGAATTCCACTTCATTAGAATCGATTCGCCCATCTCTACCTGACGTCTCTCTATGACCTTGACCTTACTAGAATTCTGCCTGTGTCAACAAAATACATCTTTCTTTCCTCTTTTGGCTTTTTCTGCTTTGGTTCTGCATCTGGATGTTAGCTACTGACATGGGAGACAAAGAATACTAAACTGGGTGTCCCCTCCATTGAAGACCAGGTACCTGTAAAAGTGTTAAGGGACTGCAATAAAGGGGATCTTTAGCATATTTTGCATGCAACCCAGAGGTTCCACCATCTGCTACAGGTGAGCCATGACACTAGAAATGTTAATATCAGACTGTTGCAAAACGAAAACATTTTTGAAAACAGATTTACTGTTTACGGGCTACCCATTACCCACCAATAATTTCAAGTTACTATCCCATGACCTACAAAGCTCTGCATAACCTCTCCCCTCCATAAATATCTGCCTTAATCTCCAGATATCTCCCCTCACGCAATCTCCTTTCCACACAGGACCTTCTTCTCTGCTCTTCTCTCATCAGCTCCTCCGACAACCGTCTCCAAGAATTCTCTCGTGCTTCCCCCATACTCTGGAACTCACTGCCACAAGAAACCCATCATCATCAGACTCTCTCACCACTACTCCAGCTTCAAAAGCACCCCGAAAACCATCCTTTCAGGTAGCCTCAAAACTATGTAACCCCTGCTGTCACTACACCTCCACAAACATGTCTGCCCACCTCTGTCCTCATTCCCCCCATCCATGTAGAATTGTAAGCTCGCAAGCAAGGGTGTCTTTCTTTCCCCCCTCCATACCTGTTGTTGAGTCACAGAATATACACTATTTGTACTCGTGTTGACTTATGTTATGTATGGTAACCCCCTGAAAGTACTGCGCCCTGGAACAATGGCGCTATAAAATAAATAATAATAATAATAAAAATAATAATAATAATAATAATACTGTTAGGTCCTCTTCACAGTCACTAGATGTCCTTTTCCATATTCTTTTTGGATCAAAAGGAGGATCAGATCTTGAAGCACAAAACAATTGCAAACATTTTACACTCTCCCTTGTGATATGATTACATTCTTACTTTGATTAAAAAAAGATCTACAAGAAAAAAAGTCCTCAACATAATTATTCATCTCTGTGAAAGCCAAGCAGATGCCAAAATGTGTGAATCAATCTTCATCAGTTATGTCATGATCTGTTTTTTTAATCATTATGCAATAGGTGATAGATTGAAAATAAATGATAGCAACTGATGCAAATAGATATCAGCTTGTCATCGACTTAGATCAATAGCAGATAAAAAAAAAATATTGCACAAACAAGTGTCAACCTAGTCTAATAGAGATGACATCCCTCCAAATGAGTTAAATTGATTGACTGTTAATTATAAAATAGAAATAATACAGCTTACATTCTTTGCCCTGTCAAAAAAATACTAGACCTTGTACAATTAGTCTGGTAGTTAGCCTTTCCAGCAAATTCCCCACAACCCTTTTTAGCTGTTATAGGTCTTACATAATAACAACTTAAAGCGAACCTGTCAGGCTGTTTATGATAGAGCAAGAGAAGCAGAGTTCTGGGATACACGTGTTTGTGTGATTTGGAGCAGAATTTCTGGGTAAAAAAACATAGAAAATATGTGGGCTAGGTAAGCAGTGGAAGTCCTGTATACCCTGCCCACATACAGTGATTGTCAACTTTAGTTGCATCAGTGTGTGTACAGACCAGAACTGTTTCTAGGCCAAATCACACTGCGAGCAGGGAGAAAAACAATATCTCTCTCAACCAGCACACACTCACATTAACAAGTTGTGCCATGCCATGAAGCATCACATTACTATTAACCAGTTCCTGAACAGGTACCCCTTTTACTCTCCTTCCTGATAGAGCAAAATTTCATTTTCTTTAGAACACAATGGTTTGAACGCTATAACACTTTTTCACACTCAGTTATTCCACTTATTTTTCAGCCTTTTTTTGTGATGCAAGACTTTATTTTTATGGAATTATTACATAACTTTTTTTTTAATAATATGTGAGAAAATGGTAAAAAAAAAATAAAAGTCCTTTTTTTGCATTTTTTATTTATTTTTTTACAGCAAAAGTGACGCCAAAATATTTTTTGTAATTGTCTCCCTTTCTCATCAGAGACATTAAAATACAGGTGAAATAAAATTTTAGGGTGGTTGGGGTGAGCCTAAGAGTTGTGGTTTGGGCTGTCAGGTTTTTTTTTGGGTGTGTTTTTATTTTATTTATTTTTTTTATTTTTACATATTGTGCACCCATAAGGTAAGGCCACTGACAGCCAGCTCTCTCATCCCGCAACTGCACAATAAGAGTGCAGCTGCAAACTCTGCATGACCATTTTAAAATGGCCGTACAGAGTTAGACACCGACCGAATAGATGTATAAAATCATTAGGTGTTAGGTTATGTTCACACAGCATGTTGAGTCCGTTGAACATACGTTTTTAGATGCATGTTTGGATCCATCTGTTGGACCCGAAATGGAACTAAACACGCATCTAATAAATAGCAATGTGGTTTACATTGCTTTTAATATAAAACACGCATCGGCGTTCACAACATGTCAATTCTTGACGCAGCAGGAGCACTATTTAAAACTATATGGTTCGATCATGCTGCATCCAACAGACATCCAAACATGCAGGTGCGTGTTGGATACATGTTGGATCCGTTTGGGATCCGATCGCCGCTGCATTTTTGGATGTGATTTTCGGATCCAAAACGGATCCAAAATCAGACCCAAAAATGCAGTGTGAACGGCCACTTAGGCATCAGTGCATATCTCAACTTCGCGCCACCACTCCTTAACATGAGCAGTGCCGTGCTGGCAGAAATGGCACTATTACAAACTAATAATTATTCATAAATTATTAATAATTAATTCACTTCAACAGAGGGTTTGTAGCTTCATTAACTTGTGCATGTAAAATTCAATAAAAACATTTTCAAATGGATCAGCTTGGTTTGTTGTTCTCTTAGTACTCCCATGCAGTTCCAAGCACATTCAGTCCTATGGTCTCAGGCCCACTCAAGATCTCTAAACAAGCAGCTCCTTCTTGCTTCGGCTTTCACTGGTGCCTGTTCGGAAGACATTCCACTTTGCCTTAGGGTGCTTTCATATGCTGCGGTTTTGTGACGTTCATAGAATGCTTTCACACGGTGCGTTTTTGGTACAGATTATTTATTACTAGCAAGCTTCGTTCAGTTATCGAAACTGTTTGCAAAGGGAGTATTTAATGAATGTGTTTATAACCCTCAAAACTTCAAACACGCTCACTTGAAACACCTTTCCAAACAGTTTAGATGACCAAAAATAAACTTGCTGGTGAGAAGACAGTTTAATTGCAGTGCAGTTAAAACTGCACCAATAACGCACCATGTGAAAGCACCCTTACCAGTCAGAGCTCCACTTTCATTTCATAAAGTGCTCTTGAAAAATGAAAGGAAAGCTCTGATTGGTTGCTATGGGCAACAAAGAAAATCTTAGACCAAGACAGTTTTCATACACGTCTTCCTAAGGGTATGTTCACACGGTTTACTTTGGGGGTCATTTCACCACGTATTTCATGGCGTACTGTGCTTAATACACTGGGAAATGTGCCCCATAATTATGGTAATCCATAGCTCTCATGGAGCACTATGGATTATGCCTTGTTCCCCTGCTTGTACAATACGATTGTATTGTACGCGCGGGGAGATAGTCGCTGCTAGTAATGCATGTCAAAGGGGCAGGCAAGCTGCTGGTCCCTCCGTGCGACTCCCAAAATACCCGGCGTATTGCGGTGCATACTGTATGCGCTGCATTTGCGCCATGTGAACATACCCTAAGGACCCGTTTACACGGCAATGGACAAATACCAGTTGGTTTATCCGACCGGTATTTGTCAGGTTTGTGTTCCGTCCCCACGGCCACAATGGGGACGGCTTTTCTCCATGATGAGCAGAGAAAAGCCCTCCCCATTCACATGCACAGAATCCATCCGAAAACCGGACGGAGGAATGTGCATGTTGAATGTTCTTCGGGCGGCCCATGGGCGGAAAAACCGCCTGGTGGAAAACCTGTGCAGTGGGGATTGCTGCACAGGTTTTCCATAGGAGCCCGTTGTGCTTGTTTGCGGCCGGTTTTTCAGACGGTCTTCAAAACCGCAAACCGTCTGAAAAAACGGTCACAAACCAGTGCCGTGGGGACATGCCCTAAGGGTGTTTCCACATGGTGTGGCTTTGGTGCAGTTTTAACTGTACTGAAATTAAACTGCAATTAGACAGTTTTAATACATGTGGCCCTAAATGTGTTTTTTCACTTGCAGTACTACTCTGCACTTAACTATCTAAATAGTTTGGAAAGTTGTTACCAGTGAGTAATAAATGAGTGAGTTTAAAGTCTTGCAGATTCTAAACACAATACATGATTTTTCACTTGTTACACCTTTCCAAACTAAGAAGCTTGCTGGTGGTAAAGGCAATTTAAGTTCAATACAGTAACACAAGTGAAAAAAACACACTAAGAGTGCCACAAAAACACACTGTATGAAGCACCGTTATCCAGCTTCTACTTCAAACCAACAAGTGGTCAGTGACTAGTGTTTCTGCAGAATTCACCTCAGCAACCATATGCATGGAATATTAAGATAGACAACACAGATAACACAAACTTAAAAGCATTTTCCCATCTTTTGTTTGTCACATTTAACAAGATAAAAACTTGCTAAAAGCATATCAAATAATACAATCTTTTGGAATCCAGATGACACCCGATTAGTTTTGCAATACAGCTTTCATCAGGGATCATCATTCTGGATCTAGCTCCACAATTGAAATGTCCCTGCACAGTGTTTCAGGTTAATTGGGGTCAGATCTACCATACATAAAACAAACAAAATAAAAATACTACATTTCCATATAACACAGAGTATATTCACTAACCACACATTTTTATTTCTTAGGGAAAAAAGCGAAATATGATTTCTACCAATTAGTGGCATGCACTCAACTTTTTAAAAGTAGTAGGTGGAGCTCCTCAAAGGGACAAGGCTACCAGCTATCCAAAATAGTGCATTTTATTCTAAAGCTTTGCATTGATTAAAATGTAAATTCACATTTGCTCATAGTCAGTATAGATCTCAACTTATAGAACACTAAAACATAAAAAAGGCAAAACCTACCACAAGGCACCCAAAACTCCAGATTTCTCCAACTCTCTTTATCTCAAAATAAAGTATCACTCTTAGTAGGCTTCTCCAACCGTTCATTTCCCTATGAAGCAACTGATGTCTTATTCTTTATTTAGGCCATATGGTGACATAATATTCAGCAGATATAGAAATTATGTCCTTTTTTTTTTTTTTTTGTAAAAGAGAGTCTATCACTATAGACTATACCACCGTATTCCCATGGCTCTAAAGTCATCAGCATTGTTGTTCCGTTTGTCATTGAGGTGGGCTGACACACTTCAGGACATAAGCCCCTTACAAATATTTCTAATGTGCTCATTCAGCCTGGTCTTCAGTTTTCTCCCAGTACATTCAATAAATTGATATTCACAGTCACATTCCAGCAGATATAGCACATTTTTGTATCACAGTCTATTTTCTCTTTTAAAAAAGGAAAGAAGCCTTTATTCTTGTTAAGCTCCTTCGCTGACCAATGGTCACCTGATCATCATTGTTCGTGCCCGTCTGTAGACTATTTTCAGCTTCTCAGGTAATAAAGGACCTAAAACTCAATCACACCGTAATAGATGCCAGTCTTTTCTACTATTTTTCTAATCACGTTGCTATCCTTAGAGAAATTGGTAATAAAATGGGAGGGGGGTGCCGGACTGTCTCCATCTTAGTCTTATGCTTTGTGTTTTTTTATGAGAATTTCTCTTTCCATGTTCTTGGATGAGACCAGGAGTATTTTTTTTTTTTTGTTTGTTTTCAGGTTGAAACTTTGCTGCTCAAAGTCTTTTATTTTGCGAACAATTTTTCAGAATACAAAAGAACTGCTTTTTTGTAACATGACAGCTTCCATTTTCTATAAAAACATCAAAGCTCGAATTTTTGAAATGTGTTTTTGTACACAGTATCCAATTATTTTAGTAAACATGTAAATGAAATTTATGTTACTTTTACTAATCTCCTAGGTAAATTTTATATTCCACTTATTATAATTTAATGAATAATGAGGCATTACTTGTGCTGAATTGTATTATTGTTTAAACTGTAGGCACATAGCAAGCCATCAATCACTGAATGTGGGTGGGATTAGTAGGACCTCTGTCTCTTAATAAGTCATATCAATATTTTCCTTTTACTCAGAAATCCTGCTCCAAATCATATAACCTATACATCACAGAGCACAGCTGCTCTCCCTCTATCACATCCTGCACTCACATAGGGCAACATAAACCTGAACCTCAAAGGTTTGCTTTAAGTCAGAACAATAAGGGCAACATATTTGAATAGGGTTGCACCAGTGTCTGGCATGCTTTGAGACAAAAAAAAACCAAACTGTCATTGTTCTATAGTTGTATGAACAGTCGTACGCCAAAATCTGGTGCATGCTGCGACAGATCCAACACTTTTGTATTCACCAATTCTATGGGTGGTGGTGTCACGCTATTTTTGTATGATTAGACACATTTATGAAGGTGCCCTGACAAAATGTGCTGCATAACCAGCCACACTGGTTAGAATAACTGTTAGAATAGCATGTCAGTAAACAGAAACTACTGTAGTGATCTTGCTTGGCTACCTCATTGTCGACTACTGCTGTAGGTAGAATACAGGCTGAGAACAGTGATCAACATCTGATTAAATTTATTTAATTTGTTAAAAACAAAAAATAAAAAATGTGAAAATGTTCCTAAAAATGTTACATGGCATGCAAATTCCTGACCTACTTACTCACTGACCTACATTGGAATGAACAAAAATTTAATTACAATCTAAAAGTATAAAAATATATATTTTGTAAGATTTTAATTAGAAAAAATGCAAAATCGAAAAAAGTGAAACGAAATTTTAAAACTAACAAATGTTTTTCTCCTTAGAAATGTAACTCAATTAACTGCCTTACTGACTGTAGAGAAGAGGACAAGAAACAATTTGAATACAAAAGTAACTTTTCTTAATTATTATTTACACTAATAGCTCCTATCTCTTTCATCATTATAACCATAAATTGAAACTGACAGTTCTGTAGGAGTGAAACTGTATTGTGATGCAGTAGAAAGTGAAACATTTAAATATATGATTGGCATTTATGAGCTTCTGTTCTTATCCATAGACACTAATGCAGTTCATTGAGTTGAACTTCTGCTGACAAATGAATTAATGTTAATAATAAAAAAGTAAGATTTTTTTTCTAATTAAAATTGTATAACCTAATTTTACTCACTATCACTATGATAGCTTCTTTCGCTGACATGTTATTCTAACACCTTTTATTTTCTTTCTAGCCTGCTGTGATGTGTTTGTAATCACTGATAATACTATGATAACTCCGTAAATACCCCAATGATAATGTTATGGTAGGTGCTGTATTAGTTTGAGAATTTCATATTTAATTCTATATTCATTTTACATTATATTTTATCTTTATTTTGTATTATCTAATTTTATATTTATTTTATCCTATATCATTTTGTATTAATTGTATATTTCTAAATTTTATATTAATTTTATGTTTTTTAATTTTATATAGTTCTGTAATTAAACTAGTTTATATCACTTTAATGGTGTTGATATATTTTTGCATTTTGGCAATAGGTTTATTTAGCATGGTCCGAGCTTTCAGCCAGGAATTCTGCAAGTATTAATACACATTTGTGGCACATGTCTTGTGCCACTTACGATGCATCACATTTATGCTGCGCACCACTTATGATGCAGCACACGTATGAACCGCTGTGCAAAAGGTTCATACATACTGTCACATTCTACACTCACCGAAAGTGATTTAGAACTGGCCAGTTGGTGCCAGTTTTCATTCATGTCACTTTGTTATGTGCATTCAACCATAAATTCCTATGCCGATAGTATCAATAAGTAAATGTGTAAATCTCATTTCTATAGCAAAATCTAAAGTAATTAAATAGTGTTCACAGAAAACACTTTTAAACTTATGGATCACATGTCCTTCATCACACTGTGCAGTATAAAGCAGAAAGTTCATATATTTGTCACTGAAAGCTATAATCTGCCAGGCATTCACATTGTCGTTAGTTCAATTCCCTCAGGTTTCATTAGCTTTCTGACAGAATTGTGTAGTACTATGTGCTATGTGTTTAAAAGGATCCATTAGAAGTTACCGACTGACCTCAATGGCGAAAAAAAAATGCATGAGAGATCCTGCACAAATAATGATCATGACAGAACTGTTTATGTCTAATGAACAATAATCCTTATAAGGATCATAAAGTCCCAAAAAAAACCAAAAAACTAACCTTAACTTTTTATTCAACTTTATTCACTTTTTTCATTCCATTGTAATGATTTTTGCATTCTAATAAGTTCTGATTGGTGGAGTCAGAGCCAACTCCAGGTTTACATGTGTCCTTTGGCAATAGAGTCTTAGTGGGCCCACCTTAGCGTCTCAACATTTTTTATACATATATATTTACCGATTTTTAAGACCTAAACAGTATCAAATACACACAATAATTTATATTTAATCACAAGCAGTCCCCAAATAATCAAATTCCAAAATATGCAACCCCCATGCAAATAGTATAAAAAAGTGTAAAACACACATTTAATAGTGCAACCCCATCCCCAGAGATTCTCAATGGATGCTCACATCAGACAGGAACCTAGCACTAATCCAGGTTACAGTCCCATTCAATCTTCAGTTGGTGGATTTGTCAGAAATAATATATAAAAAACATACAAACAGTGTGGTGTGTTCACTGCTGGTACGCTCTGGCCGGCAGCGTGCGGGATCCACACATACAGGCTAACAGACTAGAGTGACGTCACTAAGGCTGTAGCTAACGAAAGCCGAGCAGGCATACAAGACCTACGCGTTTCAGAGAATAACGATCTCCTTCATCAGGGTATAATGCCTGGCTTAGTCTGGGCCTTATATCTGTTCCACACCCTGTTTGTTACAGATGATGTTACTTAAAAGACAATCAAGAATACATTTCCCTAACCTTTAATATATTCTACCTCATAAAACAAAATAATAAATACAAGAAATAATGAAGCACCTCTTTTCCCTAAGCTGTCTGAGGCAAAAGTCAAAGTTGGTGTCTACGTCGAATCAAGAATGTCATAGAGTGCAGAGAATTATCCAAGAGGCTGAACAGGAAGCAGAAAACGGCTTGGAACCGTTTTGTCACAGTGGTTCACGGCTTCCTAAACAATGACACGGATGAAAACTATGCACAGCTGGGACAGACTCTGATAAAGAACTATGCTGCAGTGGACTGCAGGATATCACTCAAAGTCCATATTCTTGATGCCTATCTTGATAAATTCAAAGAGAACATAGGAGCTAATTCAGAAGAGCAAGTTGAGCTCTTTCAACAGAACATAATGAACGTAGAACACCATTACCAAGGATGGTATGATGAAAACATGATGGGAGACTATATTTGGAAACGGATTCATGAAAGTGATATACAATACAGTCTCAAATCCAGAAAATATAATCATTTTGGAGCTACTGTACACAGCTTTAATCAAATGTAATTGTAGTTACATGTTTCTAGTGAAATGGGGATTGTTTCTTTGATATAAAACAGGCACATGTCAAAATTATGAGGGACATGTATGAAAATTGTCTAGGTCTAAGACTTTCCTTGTTGCCCATAACAACCAATCAGAGCTCCCCTTTAATTTTTTTCAGAGCACTATATGAAATGAAGGGGGGATCTGATTGGTTGCTATGGGCAACAAGGAAAGTATTAGACCTAAACAGTTTTCATGCATGAGGCCATATGTTTTTTATCTCAATAAACACAAAAGTATTGTAGGCCATTGTCACGATATCAAAGTTCTTGAAGAATGTTGGTGTTTTTTTTTCAAGTTTATATGGGAGCAGTTGAAGTATAACACTTAGATCCCAGGAACAAAAATTGTGTTACATAGTGTTATGTTTACTTACTTTAATTTACTACAGGGGTGCTATAAGCAAGTTTCAGTGCTGTTGAAAGAATGAAGAATTATATACACTTGAATTTCTAAACTTATAAATACAAAATAAAATAAGCCCAATGTTATTAGTTATACAGAAGCATACCAAGGATCAAAAGAGAAGTAGGTTATCTTATAGATTCCAACAAAACACGTATAGATCCATGCAGTTCCACATTGGCTGTTATTATCGGACTGTTAAAGCTTTTACAGTCTTAGTATGGAAAGTGAGCAATCTGCAATCCAATCTGGAAGAAACTGTTGCAGGGCTCTACTGAGTTTTACTCAAAAGCTTCTTCCAGGGCCTTTCTATAGCCGAGTATATATCTTGAGCTTGTACTGTTGTTTTTTTTTATGTGTTTCTTTTTGCTTGATTTTTTTTCTTTTAGGTACTGAGAGTTGACTCTGTATATAGATCACTTCTACACATAGGGCGACATGTATGAAAACTGTTTAGGTCTAAAACTACATTGTAACCTATAGAGTTTTAGACCTAAACAGTTTCCATACATGTGGCCAATAGTCTGTAAATAAATGGATTGTTTTTATGACAAAATCTAAAAAGAGAAAAAAGTAAAGTAATAAGGTAAGAGTAAGGAAGAAAAGGGAAGATATAGGAGGAGAGTGGAAAAAGAGGAAAAGAGAAAAAAAAAAAAACCTAAATGACATAAGACAATATGACAAAGCTAAGTTAATATAAATTCTTGAGTTGTTGAAACACATAGGGCGACATGTATGAAGATCAGTGCGTTGGAGCGCCTGTTTTCACAGTATTTTTAGTGAAAGCTGCGCCTCATGTATGTTGGCGCCCGAGATGCACTCATACATGCGGTGTAAACTTCCCTGCGCCTCGCCAGTCTGTGAGGCGCATTGCGGGACTTAGGCGCATTAGTAATGCGCCTCACCTGTATATAAATGGGTCGTAATATTCACCAGCCGTTGCTGCCTCCTATTCAATAGGAGGATTCACAGCTGCTATGGAGCCTGCTAGGCGAGATGTGTTATCCATGAGCATTCCACTGCATTTGGTGGATGAGGTTATGGAGGTGCTCAAGAGTCGGGACCGGCCTGATACGCCATCTGCACCTTCTAATGGGGACACAGGCCACAGTGATCCCCAGCCATCTTGTTCATATGCTCGCTCCCCACATGAGTCTCAGCCGTCTGGCTCCTCAGCCATTATTCCACCTGCGGCTCTATTCCATCTGCTGCCTCTCGTCGCCGAGCTTCTCCCTCTGGCTCTTCTCGGGCCTCAGGAGAGTCACAAGGGGCAGGGCGCAGCAAGAGTCGCAACTTTTCTGCCATGGAGAATCAGATTCTGATTGAGGAGGTAAGTGATGTGTCCAGCTGGACACTAGTTGCCAATTGCTACATACTGACTGCTTTGGGTAATGTTTCTCCAATCAGCTATTTGTGTCCCAAAAGGTGCTATGTTGTGTAGATGGGGATGGGGCCTCACTCCTTCCACCCACTTTTGGGGTTATGGTATGTGGGAAGTATTGTGGGTGTGTATTCACTGTGCCTTATTTCTGCTGGCCCTTAATAGATGTTGTGTTTTGAAGAAGTTCGGCAGTTTAGATGAAGTCTAATCATGATATAGTAAGTCCTGAGCTTTGTAGTGTTTGTTTCTCAATGATCTGCATGTCTTCCTCTGCTGTTAGCTTGCGTATATGTGTTAGCCAATATCAACCTCATTATTGCAAAGGTGTTTTGTGTTGTGGGAAGCAGATATCAGCTTGAAATTCCACCTGACACATCCCGGTTTTTAGAAGCTGGTTGACAAGCCACAACATTGCCTCCACCAAAGCAAAACATCAATGGCCAAACTCCTTACTGTCCTGTAGTCTCTGGCATGGGGGTCCTTCCTGTGTTGTGTGGCAAACCGTTTTGGGGTGAAACAATCCACATAAAGTCGACTCTCACACCTTGTTGTCAATAACAGGGTGCCCTTGGCTCGCCAGGCCCCACATTTTCCCTTAGACCAGGCTGACCAACAGCCATCGGAACATGCCTTTTGCCAACTGTGCCCATATCCAATTCCTTCCCGAAGCCCTTTCCGAGTTCATGTCCAAAAACAGGAAAAAACAGGAAAGCTTGCCAGTCCAGAAATGTCCATATTGTACACCATCAGAGACTGATCCCAGATGTGTTATCCAAATCCCCGTGGGCAACTCTTGATTCCTTCATTTCCAAAAAGAGCCAGTTATCTACCAGCACCGTGCAGATGACATTAAAAAAAGTCATGGGTCAGTTGCCTCCGCACCTGTCAGCCCTCACGATTAGATCGTGCTCAGGTGTGAGTGTCCTCCATCCCTTCCGGCTCTTGGATGGGTGTTTCCGAGTCCGGAATCTGGTGCTTTCGGCAGATGTTGTGCAGCATTGCACATGCCAGGACAATCTTGCAGCACATCTCGGGCTTAAACAATAATGCACCGCCTGAGATGTCCAAACAACGGAAACGGGACTTGAGTACACCAAATACACGCTCCACCCGCGTCCTTAGAGCTTGGTGGGCCACATTATACCTCTCCTTCTGTGGATTTTGGGGTTTCAGGTATGGAGTCATGAGCCAACTGGTAAGTTTGTAAGCGTTGTCTCCTAAGGAGAGAGAGACAGTTAGTAATGATAACAAACACACCAAACAATGTTGCCTAGCCCAAGCCACGTCACTACATACCCAATATGAGGCCGTGTGAAATAGCGCCAGTATTCATGCTGGTATATAACTGGCTGTTCTCCAAAATGAAGGAATCACGAGTTGAGCTGGGAAATTTGGCAACAAGGTCTGTGATCAGTCCTTGATGATCGATGGTCATTTGGACATTGATTGAATGGAATCCTTTCCTGTTTCGGTAGATGTACTCGGAATCGGCAGGGGGAATTAATCAGATATGGGTGCAGTCGACTATCGCAATGACATTGGGAAAGCCGGCTTGCTAGTAAATGGCCGTTTTCACTGGATGCTGTTGAGCCTGGTCCATGGGAAAGTGTAGGTAATGGCGACACAAGGGCACCATGTTATCTATGACTGGGTGTAAAATGCGACTAAAAGTGGATTGGGTCATGCCGAAACGGTCCACACAACGCTGGAAAGAACCCGATGCCAGGTAGTACAAGACACTAAGCAGTTTGGTCATGGGTGGGATCACCTGTGATCGTTGGCTTTGGTGGGCCCACAAATGTTGCAGCTTGTCAAACAGTTCCTGAATAGCGGCACGATTCAGGCGGAATTGGGCTGTAATATCCACTTCCAGCATGTCTGTCCAAATGAAACGCTGCCTGAAAGTTCATGGGCGACGCCTGCGTCTGGTGGTGCGACCGGCAGGTCGGCCCAGGAGGACAGTAATAACAGCGGCTATTGCCCTGATCTCCATGTGCTGAAATAAAAAACAAGCCTTATTTAGTTGGCCCCACAAATTACATCTGTAGCTGTTAGCTTATCCAGGAGTGTTGCCCACAGTAAAGTGTGAAATGTTGCTCTTTGACCACAAACCGTATGTAAGTTTTGGGGACCAATTTACACCTGTGACACTCTTGGAGGCATGTAATATTGTGTTGGTTGACAATGTTTGATATGTGTCCTTTTTACATTGTTACTTGCTCCCCAGAATGGAGTCGAACAGGGACATAGGGCACATTGAGCCGCCACTGCATCCCATCCCATGCCAGCCATTCTGGCTACTGCGTTCCATCCCATCCCATCCATTCAAGTTAGTGCGTCCCATCCCATGTCATTCATTCAAAGTTGCGCTCCAGAGTAGAGGCGCAGATGCGCCCTTCAGCCACCGATGCGCTGCTCCTGCGTCCCATCCCATCCATTCAACTGGCGCCCCAGAGTAGAGACGCAAAGGCGCCCTTCTGCTGCTGGTGAAGCTACTGCGTCCCATCCCATCCATTCAAACTGGCACCCCAAAGTAGAGGCGCAGATGCGCCCTTCATCCGCTGATGCGCTGCTCCGGCCTCCCATCCCATCCATTCAAACTGGCGCCCCAGAGTAGAGGCACAGATGCGCCCTTCAGCCACCGATGCACTGCAACGGCGTCCCATCCCATCCCTTCTGGCTACTGGGTCCCATCCCATGCATTCATGCTACTGCGTCCCATCCTTACCCATGGTTTGGCAATGCGTGTTGCAAACTATAGTAATTGACTCATGCTTGCCTGTGTCCACTGAGGCCGAGTCTAACAAGCATTAAGCAAATTTAAGTTGACACGGCCGTACCGGCCGTGGGAACATACCGGGTACTGCAGTTGCATTCTTTTGCCGCGCCTTCTCTCTGATCAAAAGCGCAAGATGTATAGAAAGGCGCAGCGCAAAGGGCGCTTTTATATGCCTGGTGAACATTACCCAGAAGGCTTGCGTTGACATTGCATCGCACACTGTAGGCGCAGTTGCGCCCGACCCAGCTGTTTTGGGAATTAGATTGTCGCCTCATTCTTTGTATTGTTAGGCGGATCACATGACCCTCTCAAATACATATAACTCAGGCAATCAACCTACCCAGGTGAGAGACTGCAGAAATTTGGAACAGTAAGTAAAGTGCGGCCAAGCGCAGTGCACAGGGCAAATTGATTCCTGATTTCCGCCCAACCTGTCCCTTTGGTTCACAGGCAGTGTGAGTAAGGCTATGTCTACACTGCAGTGGTGAAAAACCGACCTTCAAGTGACTTACTTTAAAATTGTGTGAACCTCTTTTTTCGGTCCACTGCCAGTGGGAAACAGGTGTTTTTGTCCGCATTTAGCGTTTTTTGCTGCGTTTTGTACTAGCGTTTATGCATTGTCTTTAAGCCTGTAGTTTGATGTGGGCATAAATTACGCCAATGGATGTAACTCCACCCTACCAAAGGGGATATAAAGCATATCATTGCATTTATATGTGCTGTTGGCGTTGGTTTTGGGATTTTAGCGCCACCAAAGTTAGGTAGCGTATGGTGGGCAACATATGTTTTTAAAGTGATTGGGGAGCAAGCCTCCTTTGTTGGATGGTTTAGGGCACAAAAATACTTGGCGTAACATCTTTTTGTGCTCTAAATTTAAAGAAAAGGATTTGAGCGCCAAAATCCGGAAATAAACGAATTCTGGGCCCAAAATCCATAACCAAACGTATTTTTGGCCTCAGGAGCGACGTAACTTTATTAGCACCAAAATAGGTGACAAAAATGATTCTCGCCAACAAACCAGCAACCAAACCGTTTCTGATGCCAAAATCCTTACAAAAAAGTCTTTTGAGGGAAACATATCTGAATAGCCAAATAATCTTTGGCGACAAAAGCATCATAATTTGAGTCCAAAAGGTACAAATAAGGACACATCAGACACTTGTATATAGATTTGATAAGGTCTAACCTTTAATAAGCCCCAATAACGGTGGGCCGGGGGTCCACTGGGCAGGTTTGCCTTGAAAAATTGCGCAAAAAAATGCCAAGAGCAAGCGCCAAAAAAGGCTACCTAGACTCCGGTAGTAAATGTTCCATCCGGCTCTGGGGTTTTTTAGAACATGTAGTAAAACCCGACGAGTAAAGTAAGGCAATGTCTACACTGCACAAAAAAAGTCTGTATTTTCAACGTTTTTCTGTTCTTAAAACGCAGGAAAATCTACTGTTAAGAGCTCCCATAGACTTCTAATGTAAAAACGTCCTGCTGTCCACACTGAGCTTATTTTTTCTGCTGTTTTTTTTTACTGGTCGTCTTTTGCAACATGTTCTAAAAAACGCAAGAGCAGGGCAGAAAATTTACTACAGGAGTCTATATAAAGTGCCGGACGTCTTTTGGCGCGTTTTTTTGGGCTTTTTTGCAGCGTTTGTTGCTGCGATTTTTCAATAATAACCCTCCCAGGAGACCCAAGTCCCACCTATATTGGGTGTAACAAAGGTTATACAAAATCAAATCTGTATACAAGTGTCTGATGTGTCCTTTTTTGGACCTTTTGTAATAAAATGAGCATGCTTTGGTCGCTAATGATTTGTGCACAATTTTGGCGTTAGAATCTGTTTTGTTGCGGTCTTTGGTGCTAAAATCCTTTTCTTAACATATTTTGATGCTAATAAAGTTATCTCGCTTTTGACGGCAAAAAAAAGTTTTTTCAAGATTTGGGCGCCAGAATCCACTTGCTACGAAAACTATTTTAGTGGCAAAATCCGTACAAAAACGCATTCTTGGTCCAAAATCTGTTAAGAAACCTTTTTTTGGCGTCAGAAGCGAGCTAACTTTATTAGCGTCAAAATATGTTATCTGTCAAAAAAGCTATTTTTGGCGACAAATGCAACATAAATTTATTAGCACTAAAATCCGTAAAACGACTACAAGATCACATATAAATGCAAAGAGGTGCTTTATTTACCCTTTTGTAGGGCAGAGTTAAATCCAATGGCTTAAATTATGCATACATTAAAAACAGGCTTAAAGATAAGCAAGAAACGCTTGTAAAAAACGCCCCAAAAAAAACAAATTGCGGCAAAAAACGGCCATTTTTTCAGCTGCTTTGGACAGGCAGTGGACAGAAAACTCAGTTTCATGAACGTTTTTAGTAATTAGTTTTCAGGTCTTTTTTTGTCCACTGCGGTGTAGACAGCCTAAAGGAGCTGAAAAAAGAACCTCAGGGTAGACAGCAGGACGTCTTTACATTTCAAATCTATGGCAGCTCTTTACAGTTGCTTTTCCAGCGTTTCTCAAAACCCACAAACCCAGAAACAACGGCAGTTTTTAAGGCCAGTGTAGACATAGCCTAAGGGCCAAGTATGTGGAACAATATGTACGTTGTTTGGCAAGTACATGCTTAATAGCGCATAATTTGATTTTGAGGGTGCACAGGTACCATTCAGTTTGATGAGGGCAGCAGGGTTTAAGGCTACATTAACAGCGTGTACTAGCGGCCCGTATCACATGCCCACAATGTCTTTCCATTTGGGAACCCAACATGGCCCCAAAGCCACATTCCAAGTAAGTGCCCCAAAAAGCACGGCTTCATTGCCTTTGTGAATGACAAGTTGGGTCACATTGCCACATGACTGTAATCAGCTAGTGAGGGATGGGCCCTAGGGCAAAGATTGTACTGACTTCTAAACAAGGCCTGTGTGCAAACAAAACTCACTCTGTCTTTCTGATTATGTGTCTGTCTATGAGCTATTAGTGAACCTGACTTGCCCTTTTATTTTTTAGTTGGAAGCATAACATTCATCAAAGCCCACACCCCACAACTACTCCAAAATGCAGACATGGTGGCAGCAGGACCTAGTGGTGTCGGTAGGTCACCCACATCCAAAAGAACCAAGATACAACTTACAGCAAGGGGGGGACCTATTATCTACTGTTATATGTGCAAGGGGGCCTATTATCTACTGTTATATGTGCAGGGGGGGCCTATTATCTACTGTTATATGTGCAGGGGGGGCCTATTATCTACTGTTATATGTGCAGGGGGGCTATTATCTACTGTTATATGTGCAGGGGGGCTATTATCTACTTATATACGTGCAGGGAGGAGCTATAATCTACCTATATATGTGCTGTGAGGCCTATAAGCTACCTATATATACATGTGCTGTGGGGCCTATAAGCTATCTATATACCTGCTGGGGGACATATAACCTACCCATGTGTGCTGGGGGACCTAAACCTGCCTATATACCTACTGGGGGATCCATAACCTGCCCATATACCTGCTAGGGGACCCATAACCTGCCCATATACCTGCTGGGGGATCCATAACCTGCCTATATACCTGCTGGGGGATCCATAACCTGCCCATATACCTGCTGGGGGATCCATAACCTGCCCATATAGCTGCTGGGGGATCCATAACCTGCCCATATACCTGCTGGGGGATCCATAACCTGCCCATATAGCTGCTGGGGGATACATAACCTGCCCATATACCTGCTGGGGGATCCATAACCTGCCCATATACCTGCTGGGGGATACATAACCTGCCTATATACCTGCTGGGGGACATGTAAACTACACACCTACCGGGAGACATATAAAGTATATAACCACCTACTGGGGGACCCTATTACCTTCACTGGGGGACACATAATTTACTGCGTTGTGAAGTCGCTAGTAGTCGTTAAGCCGGTTGTTAAGGCCTCAAGACAAGTCAGTTGATAAGTGTTAGCAATCGACTCCGCGGACTCCAGTCGGTTGTTAAGCCAGTTGTTAAGGCTTCAAGTCGATTGATAAGACCTTAGCAATCGACTCCGGGGACTATTCAGTGGTATCTAATTTTGATCCAAACAGTGTGAATGTTTGCATTCCAACAATGTCCATGACTATTGACTGTGCTAAGGTTGCATTATTCTGTTCTCTAATGCACTTCAAACCTGACACATGTATCATGACCCAATTTGCGAATATGCCTTCCTTACAACATGAAGTCAATGTGACAATAAACAGCAATTACTTAATCTTGGGTAGGTGTAATTTGGCCAAAGCTTTGGAGACAGACGTGACAACACATGGATGACTTGTGTAACATTTTCTGCACTCGAACATTAGACAATCTGATTGGCAGTTAGAACACTGACTTCTTGGATGTCCACTTTACCGTACTTTAAGGAGCTTCGTTCCCTCTGTTCCAAGGGTCAGTATTGACTATTGGGTTTTAAGCTTCCCGATTTGTGTATTGATTGTATCCAGACAGGATAGAGAGTATCTTCACAGGTCTGGTGTAATGAGGGTAAGAGATATGCAAACATTGATGGCCATACTTGGGTCACCCAATTGTAGATCTTTCAATCTGCATTTGGTGGGTGAGGTTATGGAGGTGCTCCGGACTCGTGCCCTCTTCAACCCCAAGGTCCTACATATGGTGCGCTTACGGCGTTGGGAAAACGACGACCAGTTGCCAACCCGGCCAAAAATTGTCGGCAAGGGGGCCATCCTGGAGTGTTTGCCTGCGGACCTGAGGAACCGGTATGGGAGGCAGCACACCCCAGTGCCAATCTGCAAAAGATCTGCGCACTTCCAAACTAGAAACTACATACAGTTTTACCGTCTGCTCATGCATGTCTGCCGAGAAGACGGTAAGGATATGTTTCATGACAACGACACCAAGTAATGGTTTCTGTTGGAAGCCTTGTAATTTTGATGTTTGCTAAGCCAAACACATAGCAACAATCCAAAGACATATGATACATGAATTTCAGCAGCCTTGCCTCCCTCGAACTGTGTGGAGGACCTCTGGTAAGCAGATTATCACTGAACCCAATCCCAAAACACATTGCCCATTTAACACTGGCCACTGTTTGCACACCTGTGTTGGGAGTATAACAGTTTCAAAGAGGCATGTAAACATAACATTGAAGGCGAACAAGGACATGTGACACTTTCAAACTATTGGTTAGTGGCCAACACTATCACACACATCTGTTGGGCAAAGTCTGTGCTAGCATTGGCCCAGACTACATAACCGGCAGTCGGGAGCAACCCCTTGTTGTTGTCAGCTGGTTTTCGGTTAACCAAAATGCTTTCAAATACATGACTTTCAACAACAGACAATGTGATGGGCAAAACTATCCTTGACAGGCCAAAAGGTTGCACGATGTTGCCGGAATTTGGGATGTTGTGTTCTTTCACCAGGCAGAGCAGAGTTGGGAGGAAGGTGCAGAAGCACAGGACAGAGAAGGAGTAAGAGAAAAATAGTGACTTTGTATGATGATAGTACATTAAATTTTGGGGCACATCTGAGCATGTGGCTTGGTTAATAAAGGCTGAACTATGTTTTTGGGGCTAAATTTGGAAAGATAACATCAAGCCGCAGCGTCAAAAGGTGCTGCTCTAGGTCTGTTTCCCGGAATGTTCCACAAACAACTATTGCCTTATCTACTGTGCCAGGCTGGAATGCTTTCAGCGTGCCGTTTTGTGACCCTTGGATCACATGTCTAAAACTGGAGAGGTCTCAACCACACTTTTTGGGCCACAGTAGGCTATGGCCAAATAATGCAATTTGAGCCCAGAACAGTTTCATACATGTGGCTCCTTGGGTCTAATTTGGAGCGTATATGTGTGATTAGGTCTGGTCAGAGCAGATTCATTCAGATTCACTGTGCTAATGGCACACACTTCAAAGGCCACAAATACAGTATTTGACGCAATAGTGGCGCAATGCCAAGCATCAAGGGTGTACCAGTGCCTGTATAGCGCGTCGCCACTTTCAAATCACAACAATATTATTGGACACTGTACGGTGCAATGACAAGAATGAAGGGCGCAGCAGCGCCTCTGTTCCGCGTCTCCACTTTCAAATCACACTAATAGTATTGGACACAGCAGCGGCGCATACTAAGAATGAAGGGCGCAGTAGCGCCTCTGTTCCGCGGCACTACTTTCAAATGTCAGCAAGAGTGTTGGACACAGTAGCAGCGCATACTAAGAATAAAGGGCGCAGTAGCGGCTCTGTTCCGCGACGCCATTTTCAAATGTCAGCAATAGTGTTGGACGCAGTGGCGGCGCAATGCGACGAGGCAAGTGCGCAACTGCGCCTCTCTTCCGCGGCGCCACTTTCAAGTGTCAGCAATAGTGTAGGATGTAGTAGCGGCGCATACTAAGAATGAAGGGCGCAGTAGTGCCTCTGTTCTGCGGCGCCACTTTCAAATGTCAGCAATATTGTTGGACGCAGTGGCGGCGCAATGTGACGAGGCAAGGGCGCAACTGCGCCTCTCTTCCGGAGCACCACTTTCAAATGTCAGCAATAGTGTTGGACACAGTGGTGGCGCAATGCGACGAGCCAAGGGCGCAACTGCTCCTCTGTTCCGTGGCGCCACTTTCAAAGGTCAGCAATAGTGTTGGACACAGTGGCGACGCAATGTGACGAGACAAGGGCGCAACTGCACCTTTCTTCCGCGGCATCACTTTAAAATGTCAGCAATAGTGTTGGACGCAGTGGCGGCGCAATGCGACGAGTCAAGGGCGCAACTGCGCCTCTCTTCCGCGGCGTCACTTTCAAATGTCAGCAATAGTGTTGGACGCAGTGGCGGCGCAATGTGACGAGGCTAGGGCGCAACTCCGCCTCTCTTCCGCGGCGTCACTTTCAAATGTAAGCAATAGTTGTGTAAACAGTGGCGGCGCAAAGCGAAGAGACAAGGGCGCAACTGCACCTCTCTTCCGTTGCGCCACTTTCAAATGTCAGCAATTGTGGTGGACACAGTGGCGGCGCAATGCGACGAGTCAAGGGCGCAACTGCGCCTCTGATCCGCGGCGCCACTTTCTAATGTCAGCAATAGTGTTGTACGCAGTGGCGGCGCAATGCGACGAGTCAAGGGCGCAACTGCGCCTCTCTTCCGCGGCGCTACTTTCACATCTAAGCAATAGTTTTAGACACACGTCCAAACCTTAAAATGGCTACACGCCCCAAAATCCACGTCTAAAAGTGTGCGGCAATAGGACGTGTGAGCATGCAGCCGAGCGTTCCCTTGGCGCTGCCCACTCCAGCACCCAATGCGCCCAACACATCCTGACTAGGCTGTTGTCGGCATTAGATTACAGGTAGGGTGCAAGACGGTACTTTACAGGTGCATCGTGTGCGCTGAAAGGCGCATTACAGGCTGGCCCACTGCCATCACATGGGCCAATCAAAATTAGACACAAAAAAAGCCAGGAAATCAGATCACACGGAGACAGACGGCAGCCATTTTGCAAAGTAAGTTGACTGTGTCAAAGGCCAGGGCAGAGACCAAAGGGATAAAGGTTTGGGGGGGCGACCCTTAACTTGGATTCACAGGTCATAATGCAACGCCCAATGTGCCCCGAACAATAGCCCACCAAGGCTGAGACTTTTTAAAGAAGCGGGCAAACACAGACAGACAGGCAGGCAGGCAGGCTTTTGAAAGGAGGGTGTATGTTGTGCAGCCCAGACTCTGCCATGGCTTTTTTTTACCAGTTTTTGGCCAGCACATCTCGCTCCTGAGGTGAAATATTATCTTTTATTTTGTGGAGCCCAGTTTTGTTCAAAGACCCACCTTGTACTTACATTAGGATACAGAAATTTTCTAGTAACTGCTGTTGTATTTCATTGGTGCAAAACCCACCTTTTATTATCCGTATAACTTTTAAATAGGTGTTTTTTACTTTGGCGCAGGCCATTTTTGTTCAATGACCCATCTTGTACTTATTTAGATACAAAAAATTTGCTAGTAATTGCAGGTGTATTTCATAGGTGCAAAAAACCACCTTTTATTATCGTACACATTTAATTAGGTTTTTTCACTTTGGCGCAGGCCATTTTTGTTCAAAGACCCATATTGTACTTATATTAGGATTAGAGATGGGTGAATTGATTCTAATGAAGTGGAATTCGTTTAGAATTTCAGGAAAACTTCGGTTCGGAACGAAGTCAAACTTTGGGGTACTTCGCGTGAACGAAGTGTGCTTTTGATTGATAAAACGGCTGCGTGCACATGGCGTTACATGGGGCAAAGAACTCTGGGAGAAAGAAGGCATAGCCTGCATGACATGGTGAGGGGATGAAGCCAATCAGAGACCGGGCGGGATTCTGTGCGTCACCGCACTATATAAGTCCGGGCCCGCGACGTTTGGGAGCTCATACCGCTCTCACTGTACTGTTTTAGGGAAGGTGCTGCCACGGCTGCTAATATACCTCTTACTAAAGAACTCATTTTTATTTCAGCGATTTTTGGGGGGTGTCACAGCTTGTCTCAGTGACTGCTTCTTCTTAACATTCTATTTCAGATTTTGTGGGGTATTGGATCTGAAGTTTCCCGTGTGCGTCCAGTGCAGCTGCATATACATTTTAATGCTATATTCTCACAGCACATTGAATATCCAAGGGTTATCTAAGCTTGTTCCTGTTGTATTTTATTTAAAAAAAACAGCGTTTTTAAAATACAAATACCACTTTTATTTTTGGCTGCTCAATTCTTTTGCGCAATTTACCTCCAGGGTTAATTAAGCGTTGTTCTGCTGCTGTGGTTTACAAAGAAACCGTCTTTTTCACCCGGCAAAAAAGACATTTTGCCCTGTAGAAAAACTCATTAAAATGAAGGTTAATTACAAGTTTTTCTCTTGTTGTGTAGCGTAAAATACACGCCATTGTAACACGCTACAAAGCTCGTAGTTTTTGGCTGCTCTATTCTTTTGGGGAATTTTACATCCAGGGGTTAATTTAAACGTTTTTCTGCTGCTGTGGTGACTAAAAGAAACCGTCTTTTTCACCGGCAAAAAAGACATTTTGCCTGTAGCATAACTCTTAACTGAAGTTTTAAATTTCAAATTTATCTCTTGTTGTTTTAGCGTAAAATACACGCCATTGTAACACGCTAAAAAAGCTGGCAGTTTTTGGCTGCTCAATTCTTTTGCGCAATTTACATCCAGGGGTTAATTAAGCGTTGTTCTGCTGTTGTGGGTGACTAAAAGAAACCGTTTTTTTTTTTCACCGGCAAAAAGACATTTTGCCTGTAGCATAATTCAAAAACCCAAGGTAATTACAAGTTTTTCATCCTTCTCTGTAGACTGTAGCGTATAAATACACGCCAATTGTAACACGCTACATAGCTGGTAGTTTTTGAGCTTGGCTCAAATTCTTTTGACGCAATTTACATCTGGGGTTAATTAAAGCGTTGTTGCCTGGGAGGGGGGTGAGGTTGAACTGAAAAGAACCGTCTTTTTCACGCGGCAAAAAGAGACATTTTGGCCTGTAGCATAATTCACAACCGATAGGTTAATACCAAGTTTTTCCTCTGTTGTTAGCGTTAAATACATGCCCATTGTAACACGCTACAAAGCTGGTAGTTTTTTTGAGCTGCTCTAATTCTTTTGCGCAATTTATAGTCCATGTGGTTTAATTAAGCGTTGTTGCCTGTTGCTGTGGGTGACTAAAAGTAAAACCTCATATTTCACCGGGCAAAAAATACAGTTTTATCCTGCGTAGACATAATTTCATAACGAAAGGAGACTACAATTACCAAGTTTATTTCTCGTGTTGTAGAGTGTAGAAATACATGGACATTGTAACGACGCCTACAAAGCTGAGTAGTTTTTTGGCTGCTATTTCTTTATGCGAGTCAATTTTACATCCAGAAGGTTTAATTAAGCTTAGTTCTGCTGTTTGTGGGTGACCTAAAAATACCGTCTTTTTCAACTCCAGCAAAAAGACATTTTGCCTGTAAGCAAAATTCACCATCCGAAGGTTAATTACAAGTTTTTCTCTGTGTTGTAGTAAGCGTAAAATCACGCCATTGGAACACGCTGCAAAGCTGGTAGTTTTTTGGCTAGCTCACATTCAGTTCTTGTGCGCAATTATACTTCCAGGGGTTAATTAAGCGTATGGTTCTCTGTGTTTGTGGAGTGACTAAAAGAAAACCGAGCTATTACACCTGTTCAATTAAGACATTTTGCCTGTAGCATAATTCACAACCGAAGGTGATAAATAACAATTTGATATATTCTCTTGCTTGGTATCCATAAAATAGCAGACGCCTTAGTAGCACTCTACAAAGCTTGGTGATTTTGGCTGAGCTCAATTATTTCCCTGTTGCGCAATTTACAACACAAGGGTTAGACTAAGTATTTTTTCTGCAGTTGTCTACCAGTAAATAAACTTTGTATTTCACCCGCTTCACATGAAGAAATTCTGTAGCATAAGTTCAACATCTGAAGGTTAATTAATGCCCCCCTGTTTAGTGCTTTATATTCGAGAATAATACTAACAAAGTTTTTAAGACGGCACACATAGCAAGGTCAATTTTTACTTTTGTTTCCATGCCTAGATTGTGTGGAGCGCAATTTATAATCCAAGGGTTCCAAGCTTCTTCTTAGTGGTCATTTGGAGTCAAATTACAGGTGTGTTATTTATCAACATACATAACTTCATCAAACATTGTCCTGTACGAGTTTTAGCGAACAAACCAGTAATGGTCAGATAGAGACAGTTGCAGGCTCTCACCTTCGAGTGGTCAGTGGGCAACAAACATTTCCTGAGCACCCAGGTCGCAGCACAGCAAGGGTATGTCGCAGTCAGGGGTCACCTCGGTGTGGCCACAAACTGGCTGCTGTCCATCTAGTCGGCCTCATGTGTTCTGACTAGCAATACCAGGGTTTCTTGATTGAGGTTGTGACTAGAGTACACTCTTCCCACATCCTCCCAGATGAAACGACACCCCAAGCCCAATTAGCGGTGGGATCGTCAGACACACAACCCTTAATTGTGTGCAGAGCCAATGGAGCGGTGTCCCTCATCTGGTCCCTCCTAAGCCCGCCTCTGGTCCCACCGGATTCCCTCTCAGTCCAGAGGATCTACTATGTGTTCTGGGCTCACGCACTATATATAGCGAGGATGAACAATTTGGAGGGCAGTCAGCACTACTTGGCTGCGAAGAAATTGGGAACAATATCCCCCTGCTTCTTGCCAGTAAGCTTGGCAAAGTATAGATGTGGAGAGTGGCAAATGAGGAGTGTAATCTGATTTGTGAAGGGGTCAGCCTCTGCATACCAAGACCTGTAATGAGACCCAGTGACGATGGAAACACAAATAGATGATTGATGTAGTGCCGCCCGCCCTTAGTCGTATCGAGGGTGGAAGCAAGGGCTTCATCATCTATCATGAGGAAGAGGGCGCCAGCATGCGCGTGCAGCCAGGCGGCGCTAGCCAGCAAGTGGGTTGTATGGCCGTGAGTCAGGCAGGGTAGCATACAGTTGAGGTCGTGGAGCCAAGCGGCCAACGGGTTGAGAAAACAGACCTGCATTCGGCAGGTCCAAGAAAGAAAGCGTGCACAAAGGGGCTCACGCGAGGCAAGCGGGCGGAGCAGTATTCACCTCAGTGGAGGTAGCGTTGGGCAGTAAAATCAGCTACTCGGCGGTGTGGGCAGTTCTTTGTCTAAGACATCCGAGAGGCAGTAGTACCGAACATCACATGCGAGGTACACTTCGAACTTGCGAGTTACATGAATCTATTCGCTTCTTATTGTCACATGCTAAAGTAGCCACGAGCGCGTCAGTAGCCATAGCACAGGAGACAAAAAACGCACCCAAGGTTGACCATCACCACGCCCTGCGTCAACACAAGCAGCGCACCCATCTGGTGGCCTCCAGTTCGCGAGACCCAGCATAGCGCCAATGCCAGCGCGAGCTGCTTCATCCTCCTTCTCTCCCGCCCTGAATTCAACTCACCAACGCGACCCTCCAGGAAACTGCGCGTGACCATCACTCGATTTGATTTAGGCGCAGCGAGCCCAGCAGCCACACCAACATACTCGAAATACATAGCGGTGGACACCTCATCGTCGAGAGTCAACCCCATCCGAAAGCGACACATACAGCGTTAGAGGGCGAGCGAGTACCCTCTCGTACAGACCCACTCTCATAAAATATATTTATCTAAGAACACAAACACCACCCCACAAGGCGAAGCCCAAGCGCTCAACATAATGAGAGCGAGGCATCAATAAACACGTCCTTTATAGTCTCATTGCCGTGCACCGCTGATTTTCCACTGTCAGAGAGTAAGCGTGCACGCTAGCCCATAGAATCACACCAACCACTCCTCTCAGCTAGATGTCAGAGCTTGTATCAACTATACACGCGTCAGAACGGCCTTGTACATGTCCTTTACGGCCCATTGGTTGAATGTGCTTGTGCTTTTCCTGCCCAGGCCATCACCAACAAACCTGGGACAGGAGACCCGCGCTACTTCCTCCTCCACGATGTCAAACTGCGGCTCCTCGCCAATGGTCCGCCTCCTCCACCACCACCACCCCATCTCACTACCACAAATTAAACCGAACCATCCCACATCATTAAGGCCACCAAAAATCTGCGCTGTAGGCAACAAAAACCAGCTGACCGTGTCACGCAGTTCTAGCACCTGCTTACCTCCGGGTAGAACGAAGTCACCACAAGGGAGTGAACTGAGCTCCCTTCATGCCGACAAGAAAATCGATGTGTGGGGCTTTTCACACCCCGAGCGCGCCAACTGCAAATCGACCATGGTGACGGACAATGGGAGCGACAAATCTGCGGATAGGCTGCTCCGAGGAGGGATGGTCCATGCGCCGAAGCATGGCGCTAATTGTTCAAATCTGGTGGTGAAAAGGTTCCTAAAGTCTTCCACCCGATCTGGGGGGCGGGTTCATCATTCCTCCACACAAGAGTCCAGCCGACCACACACGCCACTCCTCAGACACTTATCTCACAGGCGGACACACCCGAACAACGCGAGACTCCTCACCCCCACCTTCAACCCACCCCACAACACACTCTGATATCGACAGTCTCCACCCGTTGGAATTCCAGCTCTGCACATTTGTACCCGACTGTAACCTGCACAGCCCCAAGAAGACACCAAGGCCCACTAACCCCATCCAATCAACCTCTCCAAAACTCCATCTCCACTGATCCACAACACTCGCGCGACCAGCGGAGAACTCCCCCTTCTAGCCGCACTTAACACAACCCTTCCCATGCTCAATGCTCTCAGTCCAGTCAACGGCTCCAAACGCTCACTCAGCAGCGACGTGACAAATCACATCCCACCTCTGCGCCCGTTCTTAACTCCCGCGCGCGCGACTCTCAAAGCACAAGCCGCACGCCACCATTCGAGGAGGCATGTTATTTTCAGTCGCCAGACTACAGATGAATAACGTCATTCCACTGCTTCATGTCCTGGAACAGATCTGAAAACATCCGTCTCTACGGCGCGCATAGGGACAACTGGAGACATCTAGCCACACGACCGACCTACTACTACTCGTGCGTCCACCATGGCAGAAAAAATCCTCCCACGTGGTACAGAGGACCAGCGCGCGCGACACCATCTGGCAGTAGCGACGGCAATGTAAGGAAATTCTGCGAGGACCGCAACCGAAGCACAATTGATCTGGGCTCGACAACTCTGAGACATGTGACGCGCATTTCTCTCTCATCTCACTTCTACACTGGTGACAAGAGGAGGCTACAGGCACATCGCGTCCCTAGACACACATCTGCTACCCGACACAGGAATAGACCGCGACACGAGCCACGAGATGGGTCACTAGCGAGCGAAAGGCCGCCCCGGCTCGGCCCCTCGGATAGTCCATCACACACATGCGCCTCTTCACCCCTATGCGCGCCGCGCCCCTGCCAACGCCCAACTCCTCCTCCTCCTTTCACATTTAGCGACCCCCTGAAGCGCTTCCCGTCTCAGCGCGCAGAGAGCGACACCACACGTCACCCCACACATACTCCCACGCTCCATCCCCACCGGGCCCCACCATGACATAGCCCGCGATGCCATGAACACCGACTACGTGGCGCCTCGCTCCCCCACACCCTATTTTTCACCAGCTATGCCACAGAACACACACGTGGCGCACAACAGGAAAACAACAAAACAAAACCTCCAACACACCGCACATATAAGCGACCCAATAACATCCCCGTAGTCAGTTGGGCTGTGGCAACAGCCCTAGTGCTCGGATCACGGGTAGGATCAGTCAGCCACATCACCCAAAGGCCCTACCAACACATACACAGCCTCCCTCCAACGCCAACAAGCCCGCACCCTCCCTCACCACCTACATAGGCACGTCACTGATCTGGCGAGACAGCCCTTCCTTACTACCCCTCTACCGAGCTCCCTACTCGCGAAAGCCGGACGGGTAAGTTCCCGCCAGCAGCCAGCAGCAGCAGTGACCTGGCGAGACAGACCATCCCTGAACCAACAGGTGTGGCCTACTTGGACAGCACACTGACCACCCCAACTGTCTAGAAGATCCGCTCTCCGGACAACTGGGCCAGCCCCAAACTGGACATGGTGTGGCCGACAACACTCCTGCCAACACAACGAGCTCTTTGCAGTGCGAGAAGCCTTGTCCCTCGCCCCGCGTCACCCAAGTCAGCATAGTGGCACCCCAAATCAGCACAGCGACAGGTTGCGCGTATCTCACAAACCTGCGGCGCGAGCGCGCATCCGGCATATAAATACACCACCCATTTCCCAAAAGCACACGAAACCCGCTCTCTGTCGCACCCACCTCCATATTATATGGTCGACCAAATCGCGATCGGCGCTCGAAGCGTCGAACAACCTACCCGCTGCACCTCTCTCGCCCTCAAGTATGACCACTCTCCACCTGGACGTCTGCATTCCCCACACCAACATCTGCGCCGACACACAAGTTTTCTTCATCTGCCAACAACCATACTTTACCACGTCGGACTCGAGCGAGAATAGTATCTTGCCAACCCACTACCCACAACTCCAACCACCCAGCTGTGTCATTGTGCCACTGTATGACCTCATGCATGTTTTTTTGTTCTGCTGTGGCGCGGCTGTGACCTCCACACTGGTCATTGTCCCGCACTTGTGGCCTACTCCTCGTTTTTTGCACCTCCAGAATGTCATTATGCCACTGTCTGAACCTCATGCTGCTGCTGGCCGGTGACTACACACCTGTGTCATAGTCCCACACACACTGTACGCCATACTACTCCTGTCTTCTTCTATCTAATGCCGACCATCCAGAATGTCATTGTTGCCACTGTCTGACACATGCTTCTGCATGCTGCTGCCAGTGACCTACAAAACTGTGGTCGATTTGTGCACTGTCTGATCTCATGCTGCTGCTGAGCAAGCATGGCTGAGCTGCCGTGCGACCAAACACCACCAACTGTGACCATTGTTCCATGTCCCTGACCTCATGCTTGCTGCTTGGCTGCTGGCTGTGACCTACACAATGTGTCATTGTGCCCATCTCTCTGACCTCACTGCCTGCCTGCTGCTATGGACCTACACACTGTGTGCATTGTGTGCCACTGTCCCTGACCTCATGCTACTGTTGCCGTGACCTACAACACTGTCATTGTGTCCACTGTCTGACCTCATGCTGCTCCTGTGCTGCTGCCGTGACCTACACACTGTTGTCCATTGGTCCCAAATCTGTGGCCTACTCCTGTTTTTGCCCACTACATAATGTGATTGGTGCCACTATATGACCCTCATGCTGCTCTGTGGCTGCGCCGTGACCATACACACTGTGTCATTTGTCCCACTCTGTGGCACTACTCCTGTTTTTGCCATCTCCAGAATGTCATTGTGCCACTGCCTGACCTCATCCTGCAGCCGTGACTACACACTGTGTCATTGTGCCACTGGCCTGACCTCATGCTGCTGCTGCCGTGACCCTACACAACTGTGTCATTGTTGCCCCTGTCTGATCTATGCTGCTTGCTGTGGCTGCTGCCTGTGACCTACAACACTGGTGTCATTGTGCCAACTGTCCTGATCTCATGCTGCTGCTGTGGCTGCTGCTGTGACCTACACACTGTGTCATTTGTGCCACTGTCTGACCTCATGCTGCTCTGCTATGACCTACAACACTGTGTCATTGTCCCACTGTCTGACCTCATGCTGCTGCCCGCCGTTGCCTACACACAGTGGTCATTGTGCCACTGGCCTGACCTCATGCTGCTGCCTGGCCGTGACCTACACACTACTGTTTCATTGTGCCACTGTCAGATCTCATGCTGCTGCTGTGGCTGCTGCCGTGACCCTACACACTGTGGCCATTGTGCACTGTCCTGAA
Organism: Phyllomedusa bahiana; assembly: GCA_025379985.1. Taxonomy (NCBI): domain Eukaryota; kingdom Metazoa; phylum Chordata; class Amphibia; order Anura; family Hylidae; genus Phyllomedusa; species Phyllomedusa bahiana. The sequence continues at coordinate 96,978 of JAODAL010003990.1, forward strand.
CCTCCATGCTGTTCCCTGGTGGCTGCTGTGCCGAGTGACCTACACACTGTTCATTGTCCCCACCTCTGTGCCTACTCCTGTTTTTTTTTTGCCACTCCAGAATGTCATTGTGCCACTGTACTGACCTCATGCTGCTGCTGTGGCTGCTGCCGTGACCTACACACTCTGGTCATTGTGCCATAGTCTGACCTCGATGCCTGCGCTTGGGCTGCTGCGCTGACTACACCACTGTTGTCATTGTGCCACTGTCTGACCTCATGGTTTGCTCCTTGGCTGCTGCGGTGTACCTACAACACTGTGTCATGTGCCACTGTCTGACCTCATGCTGCTGCTTGCCTGACTACACACTTGTCATTGTCCAACTCTGGTGGCCTACTTCCTTTTTTTTGCCACCTCACAGAATGTGATGGGTGCCACTGTCGACCTCATGCTTTGTTCTGTGTCTGCTGCCGTGACCCTACACACTGTGTCATTGTGCCCACTGTCCTACCTCATTCTGCTCCTGTGTCTTGCTGCCCGTGACCTACACACTGTGTCATTGTCCCACTCTCTTGTGCTAACTCCTGTTTTTGCCACCTCCAGAATGTGATTGTGCCACGTCTGACCCTCAATGCTGTTTCCTGTGTCTGCTGCCGATGACCTACACACGGTGTCATTGTGCCACTGTCTGACCTCATGCTGCTCCTGTGGCTGCTCCGTGACCTACACACTGTGTCATTGTCCAAACTGTGGCCTACTCCTGTTTTTTGCCTATTACCTCCAGAATTCATTGTTGCCACTAGCCTTAACCTCATGCTGCTGCTGAGTGGCTGCTGCCGTGACCTACACACTGTTGTCCAATGTGCCACTGTCCTGACCGTCTGCTGCTGCTGTTGTCTGCTGCCATTACCTAGACAATAGTTCATTGTTTCCACTCTGTGGCCTACCTCCTGTTTTTGTGCCCACCTCCAAATGACATATGTGCCACTCTTCTGACTGAATGCCCTGCTGTGGCTGCCCGCCGTCACCTTATCCAACACTCTGTCACTATGTTGCCCACCTGAACCCTTCAGCTTGTTTTTTTTCCAGCTGTCTGGGGGGTGGGTGGCCATGACTTATAACGTGCATGCTATTTATTCCCCAGTGGAATGTTTGGTTGTCAGTTTTGCCCTCTTAAGTGTTGCCCTGGGGTAAGTTTATAGTGAAGCTTGTGTTCGTGTGAAGTTGAGCGGTGGGCGGCGGCAGGTCATGTGTTGGTGCTGGTCGAAAGCTAGGATGCAGGTAGTAGCCATGTGTGTGGTATGTGGAAGGAGCCAAGGACCGAAGCGCCCATCGGGGGTGTGGGGGTGTTTATTTAGAGCATGGCACAACGTTCTAAAGCACTCGTGCAGGCTCTGGATGGCGAGGCTGGAAAGAAGCTGTTTGTATTATTAACTGGTGTGGATGTTGCGTGGGGGGGTGCCGGGTAGGCGTGTTAATGGTAGTGCGAGGGTGTTAACGGAAGAGTTATTTTTTGCACCGAGAAATTAGGAGCGAAGTGAAACTAAGACGGAATTTGAGGGAGAAGTACGACCATCTCTAAATTGGGGTGAGTTTATAGTAAAAGTTTGGAGATGCATACAGTGTATACTCATTGGTCATTGCTGCAAAAAACCGCATGTCCTCATCCTTAACTTCTGAATAGTTTTATTGCGTTCGTTGAATCTCAGTTTGGCGCAGATAGCGCACTTGTATGATATTTTGTTGAAAACTAGCAATTTCTAGTCCTACTGGGCAGTTGTAAATCCCTGTGACTGAAGGAAGAACACTGTTGATTTTGTCTTACAGTTCTTCCACCAGACCGCATTTCACAGGTATTCGCTAGAAACATTTCAGTTTCTAATCCTAGTTGGCTGTAGGAAATTAGAGGGATTTAAGAATAGCTGTGATTTGCTGTCTTTTAATAAGAGACTTTCAAAAACTCTTCCATACCTTCTTAAATTTTTATCTTTATGAACATGGAGCGAAATGCAGGTGGTAAGCGAGGAAAGAGGGGTGTAGGACATGGAGGTAGAAGTACGAGAGAAGGTGCTCCTTCCAGTGCTGGCGACAACACGCAAGCCAGCGGATCGTCGGTTGCAGGACCGTCAGGCCTGTCATTGTTGGGTCAGGGCCCAGTGAAATGCAGCTTTACTACAGGTCATATTCTAAAAAATGTAGTTTCTAACAGACATTTGTTCTTCACAATTGTCAAGAGTGGCTCACGGGTGATGGTGCTGTCAAAAACAGGAATAGGTGGGACACTGTTAATGGACACATATTGCAAACTGACTTGTTTTTGCAAGATCTTTAACATAGCTAGCAATCCCTGTAGTTAGACAACCCATTTAATACAAAGACATGGTGGGATTCCATCCTAAAAATGGTGGTTGAAAGACTCCTTTTTCCGGCACTTTTTAATTTGTGGGTCAGACAGATATAAGGGTCATGCTGCATTCCAGGACAGGAATAGAAAATGTGCAGTTCAAGTAAAATGATGGTTCAAATCATACTGCCTTCTGGCACTTTTTAATTTGTGGGTCATGCAGGTTTAAGGGTCATACTGTGGTACAAGACAGGGATAGTGAAAGGCCTGTGACTTTTTTTCTGTGATTTTTATAACCTAATTGTGTTGCCTAAGATGTAGCACTATCCATTTGACTGTTATGGATGTTAATTCCAGCTTCTTCAACCCTGTTTGGGTGTAAGAATTAAGGTGTTGTTTCTCTCCTATAGACTTTAATGGTCATCAGCGATAATCTATTATCGACTATCGGATATCGGCATGATAATTGACGATATCGACTATCGACTCGATGATGATAGCCGACACAATCGCTCATCACTACTTACAACACCGCACATTTCGAAAGTAGAGGGGAGGCACATTATTAATGATTTAAAATTGGGACCGGATTATGTGATTTCCTTGTCCACCAAAAGGAGAAACAAGTGGTTAGAGCTCCCCAATCAGCAGCAGCAGAGGCAGCAGCAGCACCAGCAACAACATTGGCCCAGCAGAAGCCCAACAGGACAGCAGAGAAGTAAGTAGAAAACCAGTTTCACCCATTCCTGCTTGGCCATCATGCTGAACTGATCCACATCAGGAGGGCGTAGGGGAAAAAAAGACTCTTGGAACACCATGTGGGCTGGGCCAAGCAAACAATGTGAAAGGCAATGTCATGTTTGCACCACACTGTATGCAGGGAAAATTAAGCTGGCACTAAAAGGTCAACACAAACACTGCACTGGGAAAGTCAAGGCGTTTGGGCACGTGTCCCACTGAGTGTGTGAGGAGGAGGGTCGAATCCAAAATAGCTGCTTAAATCTGCGGACCAGTGTTTCAAAGGGCCCATCGTGACCTTTCATTCCCTCTTTCACTCACAGGAAGAAGGTGGAAGAATATGTGACCCTGAATTTGGTCCTGGTCCCCCAAGAGCCCCAAGCCCCAGCACAGCCACCACCCGACCCCAACCCTATGGAGGAGGTGCACCAATTAAGGGAGATCCTTAATTGCATCGACCGCAATATTCTGGCCATCATGGCCCACCTCCACATGACCCCTTGTTAAAATGTGTCTGTTTTATATTGTTTTTAAGGTTTTATTTACGTTTTATTTTTGATAAAGACAAGTTTTTTCAGTTATCAGCTTGTTGCTTGGTTCTTAAAGGGGGAAATGTGTTGGGAGGGACTTGTAACTGTAACTGGTCCCATCATCCTCCTAAAGCGATGATGTTTGGATGTTTCCCAGAATGTGGAGCACACCACTGTTGGCTGAGGGTAAAATGGGTTATGCTTGACAGTTTGGTTGAGTGGTATATAATAAGGATAAAAACAGTCTTAATGTTGCCATTCAAAACATGTCCCTGACTATTGACAGTGCTATGGTGGAATTTGTTTATTCAAAAATGCACGGAAAACATGACACATGTAACCTGACACATTGAGCAAATATGCATTCTTGCCAACCTGAAGGCAAGGTAACAATGACCAACAATGACGGGAGTGAGGTGAGGTGTCATGAGCAAAAGGGTTTGGACACAGACATGACAACACATGGATGACTTGTGTGACATTGTCGCTATGGCAACATTAGACAATCTGATTGCCAGATTTAAACCGGACTTCTTGGATGGAAACTTTACCTTTCTTGCAAGAGCTTCGTTTAATCTGTTCTAAGGGTCATTAGTGAATAGTGTGTTTGTAGCTTCCATATTTGGTGATGGATTGGATGCAGACACGATAGAGGGTATCTTTAGAGGTTTGGTTGGATGAGTGTAAGATATGTGCAAAGATTGATGGTCAGACTTGGGTCACACAAGTGTACATATTTCTATCTTGGACATGGATATTATTTGAGGGGCTTAAGGTGAGAACTATTGTGCCTTCTTTGCCTTGACGTTCATAAAGACGTCCAGATTTCCGATTGGTAGCCATTCCAAGATAATTGTTCTTTATTTGAGGCTGAGTTGGGGATGTATTTGCGGAGGAAAATATGTCCGTTAAAATGTCAAAAACTAAGCCCGGGGAGCAGAGAAATCCGTCTTGGAAAACCACAGTTTCCATCAAGACCTGTGCTGTGCGGACCCTTGCTGTACATCCAAAATAGAATAAAAGGTGAAAGAAGAACAAATCCATCTTAATTGTTTACTCCCAAAATACATTTATAAATGAACATCTGTAAAACATCAGCATTGGCTTATTTAAAGTAAAATTAGATTAATTCTATCACTTTTTTTCTGACCTTTTGTAGCTGATATTTATTTCTTTTCAGATGGTATATATATTTGCTTGTATTTGAAATGCTCAAGTTTTACGAGACATTGAAAACGATTTTGAACAAATTGGATATTTCACTTTATTCATTCATTCATTCATTTGAAACATAACTCTTTTTTATTATTATACTGCTGTAACTGTATTGTATTGCCCCATTACAATCAGTTCGAGCTTCCCTGCCTCTCCTCTGACTCAGGTAGACCACTTTGAACTAGGTCTGCCTGTCGGAGCTGGCATGCGCCTCACTTTGCCGACCCGCAGTTATGCATGCCTCGGATTTTTTGAAAGTGCCACATCTCGCCCCAGAACGCCCACAGCGCACACATTGCACGCCCCTTCATGTTAGTCGCATCCAAAAGTGGTGAAGGTTGCGCCTAACAGTGCATCCCTGCGTCCGACAGTGGATTCGGAACGTTGAGGTGCAGTATTGGCCAGAAAACAGGCGCAACTCCCGTCATACATGTCGCCCATAGACTCACATATATGAAAACTGTATAGGTCTAAAACTCACTTTGCTGACCATAGAAACCAGTCAGAGCGCCCCTCTCATTTTTCCAGAGCAGTATATGAAATGAAAGGGGTGCTCTGATTGGTTGATATGGGCAACAAAGGGGGTTTTAGACCTAGACAGTTTTCATACATGTGGCACGTAGCATCTGCAGTGTGACCCAAAAGTAAAAACCCTTTGTAAATTTATATGGGATGCTCAAAACCACTCCTATGCAAATTCATAGGGAGAGTGACTACCTGGCAGCATCAACAGCAAAGTGTCCTTTCATCAAGTCAGAGTACAGGTTAGAAATCCTGTATTATGATGCAATTTCTGGCACTACTGTGCAACAAAATAAAATGGTCTAGAAGGAAAAGAAAGAAACAAACAAAAAACAGAGTGGTCCTTTAACACAGATTTCCATGTTTAGTTTGGGCAAAGTTTTTTGTATTGAGATGTACTTGAATAAAATTGCCTGTCACATTTTGTAGTTTCTTGACACATGGACTTGATACTACTGTTTGCTTATCTGTTTGTAAAAAAAGATTGGTATACACAAGCAAATAGAAAGTCAGTACACATGTGCTTTTGTTTAGTGATTCAATAAACATCAGCTTACAGTACGCATGCATGTAGCAAGTCCAGCACCGAAGAAGCAGTTTGGGCATAAGACTTAGTGGCATAAAAAGAATTAGAGAATGGGTATTAAATTAACTGTTTTTTGGCATGAGTTCATTACTCTCTTGCCAACTGATGGAAAAAACGTACATTATAAGTTACACCATGACACACAATTCTGTTATGATGGTCGCGTACTAAAATATAAAAAGCAACAGTTCAGTTCAGAATAGCCCAAAACTAAAATTATAGTCAGGTATCAGCATCCTTAAAACAGGTTCTTCTATTCTTATCAAAGGAAAACAATAGGTACAAAAAGCAGACAGCAGTGGTCCCCTATGTGTAACAGTACATGGGCCCCTTGTTGCTCTTGTTTAACTCAGCATTATTCAGTATATGCAAGGCACCGCATGAAGCCTCATTCACAATTCACCAGTAAATGTAAGCAATGAAATGAATTAGCTCAGTACCTTCTAAATATCTAACAGACAATGACAATATGCTTTAATAGTTGTCATTAGCCCCTACCTACTGCACAGGTTGCAAATTTGATATCTGCATTCCTGTAACCTTGATCTTTCTTGCTTGCAACAGCTACTAAATCAAAAGTATTGCCCTGATGATAAAGTTGAACTCCTTGGAATATTTTACCAGCCACCAACTATTACCTATGATACTGTTATTTTGTGTTATTCAACATTCAGTCATTAAGGGACTTGCAAATAAAATGCATGCTAGTATGCAGTTGGCTTACTATCGCATAAATGAAGCCTAAGAAGCTGATAGCACCACAGAGGATGATGATACTGTATCTGACAGGATGTACAGTACAAAAAGGTTTTCAGTGAGAAAAGGAAAGAAGATTAGAGAACAATAATAATTATAATGCTCAACAAGAGAATAGAAACACTGAAAACCCTAATTCAATCACAACCTCTTGCAAGTGGCTTCTCATTAGATGGAGGTTATTTCACCAATATTGTTTCTGGCTCTCAAAGTATCCAAGCAACCAAGGTAAGTTTAACGGTAAGACCATGGTGACTATGGGTGTGTCTGTGTGAATGTTTCTGTTGGGGCAACTTTTACCTCAAAAAATGATACCTCCACAGCAATATACTGGCAGTAATAGTAGATCAGGTGGCATTAAAATTGTTGTTGGCTATTACAGTGAGTAATCAGCCAGTAGTCAGCCACCAATTGTGCAAGTTCTCTCACTTAAAAAGATGAGCGAGCCCTGTAATTGACATCATAGATAGACCTCAACTATGAGAGACAAAATGAGAAATCAAATCCAGAAAATCACAATGTCTAATTTGGAAAGAATTTATTTGCAAATTATGGTGGAAAATAAGTATTTGGTCAATAAAAGTTCATCTCAATACTTTGCTATATATCCTTTGTTGGCAATGACAGAGGTCAAATGTTTTCTGTAAGTCTTCACAAGGTTGGCACAAACTGTTGCTGGTATGTTGGCCAATTCCTCCATGCAGATCTCCTCTATAGCAGTGAAGTTTTGGAGCTGTCACTGGGCAACACAGACTTTCAACTCCTTCCAAAGGTTTTCTATGTGGTTGAGATCTGGAGACTGACTAGGCCACTCCAGGACCTTGAAATGCTTCTTACGAAGCCACTCTATCATTGCCCTGGCAGTATGCTTGGGATAATTGTCATGCTGAAAGACCAAGCCACATTTCATCGTCAATGTCCTTGCTGATGGAAGAAGGTTTGCACAAAAAATCTCACTAAAAAGGCCCCCATTCATTCTTTCATGTACAGGATCTGTCGTCCTAGTCCCTTTGCAGAGAAACAGCCCCAAAGCATGATGTTGCCACCTCCATGCTTTGCAGTAGGTATGGTGTTCTTTGGATGCAACAAAGCATTCTCTCTCCTCCAAATACGACGAGTTGTGTTGCTACAAAACAGTTATACTTTGGTTTCATCTGACCATATGACATTCTCACAATACTCTTCTGGATCATCCAAATGCTCTCTAGAAAACGTCAAACAGGCCCGTACATGTACTAGCTTAAGCAGGGGGACACGTCTGGCACTGCAGGATCTGAGTCCCTGGCGGCGTAGTGTGTTACTGATGGTAGCTTTTGTTGTGTTGGTCCCAGCTCTCTGCAGGTCATTCACTATGTCCCCCCATGTAGTTCTGGGATTATTGCTCACCGTTCTTATCATTTTGACCCCACAGGGTGAGATCTTATGTGGAGCCCCAGATAGAGGGAGATTATTAGTGGTCTTGTATATCTTCCATTTTCTAATTGTTGCTCCCACAGTTGATTCCTTCACACCAAGCTGCTTGCCTATTGCAGATTCAGTCTTCCAGTGCAGGGCTACAATTTTGTTTCTGGTGTCCTTTGACAGCTCTTTGGTCTTCACCATAGTGGAGTTTGAAGTGTGACTGTTGCATGAATTTTGAACACATTTCAGAAAATATTGTACCCACAATATAATTTACAACTGATCTGATATGAAACAAAAATGTTACTGTCAATAAATGTGGAGACCACTTGTGACAAATAAAACCACAGAGCAAAAAATATCTTAATTTACAAAAAACATACAAGACAATGTAGACCAGATGCTTTATAAAGATGGCTTGTGTGCTGCACTAATTTCAACACCATAAACATACAAAAATCTGTCTGAAACAAATGTATACTATATATCTGTCCCACTGAGTTTGAAAGTGAATGGCAAAACTTTGAATTAAAAATGCTGAAACATTTATTATGTTTTATTTTCCTACATAAAACATGCTTCACAGTGATCTCTTAATTCTAAAATAAAATATGTCCTAAGCTCTGTCTATTTGCTTCAGTATATAGACTTCTGCTTTCTAAGTCTAAGAAGAAATTGTTTTTCATATTGAAGTTCGTGATGGAAGATATGATTGGATACTTAACCTCTTCACAACCAGTGATCAGGTGTTCAGATCCCCATTTGGAAGAGTCCTCTTTCGCAATCCAGGAGAAGGAGATTAGTAGCTCCTGTTACCAACTGATCTAAGAACACAGCTGTTTGTAACAATGCCATTCTTAGAGCAACCTGCTTAGAAAAAAACTTCAATCCCAGGAATATGGCTCCTTTAGTTTGACCACAGACTGGAGAAAACCTCAGCAAGTAACACTAATTATTGCCTTAGTCAGTTTAAAAAGAAAAAAAAATCAGCCAGTACTTTCATTGTAACTGACAGAGACCAATGCAAACTGTTATGGCTGCAATGCTAAAAGCTAACAATACAAAGTAAAAATTGCAGTAGCAAAAAGTAGACATTAAAACCCATAAAAACACTAAATACATGGAAAATTGAAAATGCAACACTGCTATCCTTTGTATATGCATAAAACAGAAGTCTTTCGTGCACATTTTAATCTAATTGGGTATGTCCACCTACCATGTCACGGTTACCTCATCAGTTTTGTCCCTTGCTTTTATGCTGCTCTGTGGGGCCATTCCCACCATATACTGAGAGCAACAGGCTCCATTTACACTGATTAAAGGACCTCAAACAGGAAGATGGGGTGAAGTGTAAGTCTAAGATGGAGGCAGCCACTCCTCCAAATGCAGTATACAAACAAAACCAAAGTTAACCAGCACCTCGACTGACAGGCATTTGGGTTTTGCTGCACAGTGCTTTTGGATGAGTAGCTGCTTCTATCTTGGCTTTACACTATATCCATCTTTCTGACTGAGATCCTTATGATCAGTGTGAATGAAGCCTGTTGCCCTGAATGTATGGTGTCTTTGGCCCCAATAAGAGGCATTAGAGTAAGGTAGGCGAAATTTGATCAAAGTGGGCATTGAATACCTCTGGAGATATAACAAACATAGCGCATGCTGGGCTATATCTGCTCTGTTATTCCCTATGGGGCTGCTGCAGTACCTGCCAGGGTACCTTTTTCATGGCACCACAACAAGTACCATAAAAGTGGCTAGATTTACAAATACTAGTCTTAAAATGCTCCAGATTTATCATAGTGTTGATAAATCTGATGCATGCTAAGACTGTCTAGTCTAAGTTCACACGTCCTATTAGTTGGCTTACTTTATGCCACTAATTGTGTCAACATTTAAGCCAAACCCCTTATACCAGGTTTTTCCCCTTAGTTGGACGAGGCCCCAAAGTGTCTAGAAATTGTCTAAAACACATAATAAATGTAGTGTTAAGCATGTACACCAGTATTTTGATACAAATTGCACATGAATTATGGCACAATTACCATAACAAATGTACCCCACTATATTTATATGTTTTGATTTTTTCTTTTTTTCTGTACGTCTCCTGTGTTTTGAAGCTATTTATATTCAATTGTGTTGGCGTTTGTGTATGCCTGACATTAGGGCAGTTAGTCCCTCTTTGTCAATTAACATGTTGTGTTAAAAATTATTGACTGGCGATTTTATCCTGCAAAGTCCTCTACAATGTTTGATGCTATTTGCAGTTGTCCAAAACATGCCATTCCCCCTTTCATTGTGTTGCTTGCATCTTCTCCAGCATGGTGAGCTCTGTGCTGGCTCCATTTGTTGGCATCGGCTGTGAGGATTGATTCATGCAAGGAGCTCACAGATCCAGCCCTGAATAGATCCATATTTTGTACAATGAGCTAAGGTGAGCATTCCATTGACTTCTGTGATTTTATGATTCTGTATAAACTTAACTTATTGTACCTTACTTGATTTCTTCTAGTCCTACAATACTTTCAGATGAATAGAAGGAATAAAGGGGAAATATTATTTTCTAAATAAATTAGGTAACCAAAATAAAATCTTTATCTTATTAGTGGTGATTGTACCTGCCTAAGAGGTATAAGATTTATTTATAACTGAACAGAAATCCAAAGGATAAAAAGGTATGTGATTGGGGTGGCTACCTGAATAAGAAATAACATTTACATTCCAAACAGCTTGTAAAAACAAAAATATGTATATATTTAAGTGATAAACAAATATTCATATCTGTACTGTAAAATTCTGTAAGAGGTGGTTCCAAAAAATAAAAATCACAGATTGCTGAGCAGTGGTTTTATTAACTTTACTTGGTTAAAGCTTTTCAGCGTGGATCTTACTTAGGTTAGATACTTCACAATATTGTCTGAGGTTCATTCAAGGCTGCTTGCACCAAAACAATTTCCAGTGACCAGGCCGTCTTTCTAGGTTTCTACTCTTGACTATAGTCTGCCCTTTTGCTACATCACTGACTTAGGAATGACCTATTCACGCAAAGAGAATTCCTCATTGTAAGCAACTACTGGAAAATAAATGGTCACTACAAGAATCTCGAGTACTGCTGGCTGCAACACTGAGAAGAGTCTCACCAAGGGGGCAAATATCTTATCACCAATCCTCTCTTGATGGGTAATTTCTCTTTTAGCTTACTGTTTGGAAGACATGCTTGATTGGGTTTTTTTCTCTTTTCTGGCGTATAATGCGCCTAGGTGAGCAGTCTACGGTGTCCAATGCGCCTAATGAATGTGTTAGGCGCATTGTTCATAAGACTTGACATTTTCTAATGCACCTAACATGAAGGGACGTTCTGTGGGCATTCTGGGGGCGTGTCGCACCACACTCGTAATATTAGACACATGTATGAATGTGGTTCGGCAAAACTAGGCGCATTACTGTTCGAACAGGCAGACAAGTTTCAATGTGGTCTGCCAGAGCCAGAGTAGTCGAAGTGGAAAAAAATGTCACGTATTTCTCAACTTACACCAATACAATAATTAAAATTAATTTCTGATAATTATCAAACTATATAAAAATAAATTATTTAAATTTAATAAAAAATGTTATGATATAAATTAGTATTAAAATATATAATATCCCAAAAAATATAAAAATATCTCCTATAAAAAGTATTTAATCAAATCTAAAATTTTACATTAAGTAACCCGCTGATGTTGTTATTCTGATTTTACAATTTTAAATTTTTACTACGTTAAATTTTAAATTTATTTTTGCTGCTCTCACCCTTTATTCTGCATACAGCAAGAGCCAGCACAGCACAGGTCCACCAAGCATGATCAGTACCATAGTTTCTATTCATTGACATGCTACCCTAATGACTTTTCTTTTATTTTCAGCCTATCTATAGGGTATACACATATTTGATGCATTATCAAGGCATTATTAATGCGCCTAAGTTCCATTATGCGGCAAACACAGGCAAGGCAAGATGAACTTTATGAGCGCAGAAAAACCTCTGTCATACATTCAGGCGCATTATACACTGAAAACACAACTCAATAATTCACTTCTAAGCACCTTCCTTCATACATGTCTCCCTTAGTTACATTAAATAAGTATGTCAGAACTGTTACTGGGCGATACAGAACTTTGACAAGTTACATAGCACAGCTTTTCAGCTCAGCTAGCTCCATTTAGGGGGAAAAGTAATATCTTCTGGGATTCTACATACTGAAATTTACACTGAAGGAAGACCTTTCAAAAATCCTAAAACAGATATAATTTACTTAGATAATGTCAAGAGAGCCAGTCTTGCACTTTATCACAGTTCACTGGTCACTTGAACTCTTAGCTTTTACACACACAGCCCATCTAGCAATGGCTCCCAAGTCTTCCATTCTTTGTTCCAGCTTCCTGCTAATCTCTAGATGGCTGCACTTAGGGCTTGCTGTGCAGTAATTCTTCTAGTTTCTGTTTCCAGCACATTGGTTTGTCTCACAGCAAATATACTGAGACCCTTGTGCATAGAGACACTCAGGCTTTCTCATGGCCCTGTATGTAGTTGCTGCTACACACTGTCTTTCTCTGTCGAGTCACTCCTATATAGTGGCCTTTTCTTGGAGAGTACTTTAGATTCTAAGATCTAGTCCTTAGTCTTTCCAGAGGAAGGTCTTATGACATATAGCAAAATAGCCTCAACACCAGAAATTGTGACTGCTTCCTCTCTGCATGCTAAGACTATCTGAGCAGTGGTTCACGAGTGTGTTTGGGGAAAATCCTCCTTCCTCTCAGCCCATCCCCAATTTCAAGTCATTGTTGGTAATGGTGCCCAGATCTGGCATGAAACCATTTTCCCTGTGCACTGTTGACACTGCCCCACTCATTCCTGCTGCAGCCACCGTCCCCCTTTGCAACACTGACCAAAAGAAAGAAGCAGACCTAGGACTGCACACACCAGGAAGTGTACAGAAGATGCGGAAACTTACAAGAAGGTATTATACACTTCAAAACTGCAGATGCAATGAATTCCCTTACAAGTTGATTCTCTTACAATTTGTAACTGTAAAATTTTAAGACTAGACCTCTGCAAATGTATTCAAGCTGGTTGGGACAACTGGAAAAGATAATAATGTATTTGTTAAGGCTTAAATCACATCATTTGCAAGCCACACAATTGTGTGATCTCTGCTTTTAATATTTAGGTCTATCATCTATGACAGCTTCTAATCTTTTTAGCCAAAGCATTCATCATTAAAGGAAATATCCTTGGTGAAAGGGGAAGCCCTGTTGCATTCCAAGGATCAGAGGTACTTTATCCTGAGTACACACTAGTTGAGTGAGTAAAATATAGAGACACAGATAACAGTGAATAAAACTTAGAGCCAGAGATGCCGATTAAAAAGGTACCAGATAATCAAAACCTTTCCAGGGTGGCATCCAAGTATCCTCAGTGGACATAATCTAATGCCTTCTCTGCAAGAAGCAGAAAAGGCAATCAATGTAACTCTACATATCTAATTAAAACCATAAATCTTCTAGTGACATTCAGGGCTTGTCTATCAGGAACAAATCCTATTTGTCCTAGATTGATCGAAGTGAGAAGAACATTTAGAAGTCTATTGGAGAGTAATTTAGCATACATTTTAATCTCTATATTTTATATTGAGGTAGGACAAACAATGGCATGGGTGATTGAATCTTTCACTGATTTAGAGAGAAGCACTTCCTATATTTAAAATAGAAATATTCATTGCTAAATTCCAAAAAAAGACAATAGTAACCAACAAGGAAGCATATGTTTTTATAATATGTATTAAAAAACCTATCTGGTCTAGGGGACCTACAAGATTCAACATAGGCAATGGTATTTCTATTTTCCATTTCTGTTATAGGGGACAAAATTCAGCATATTGGTCGTTACAATTCCTGGGACTCTTAAAGGATGCTATTATACTTAGTAGCAAATACACAAGAAAAATATATCACACAAACAATGTTTAACAGTTACATGCTTTGTCTTTGTGAAGCATAACTTTTTTAAATACAAAGTACATTAAATGAACTATTAGCATATGTTTTGGAAGATCAAGTAGGCTAAATTCTGGAATCAATTAAAGGAGTGTTTTCACCATGCTGTTTTACATAGCCATAGGCAGCTTCAGGCTCACACTTCCTGGTCAGGCTGTGGGTGATTCTATAGCAATATTTGGCATATCAGCTTTGCTGTTCCAAACTGATCTTGTTACAGTGACATGAGTGCTGAAAGTTTGTAAACTGCAGTACACATGGCTATAGAGTTCTAAAGGATTAAGGCTTGCAAGTAAGTAATATAAGCAAGCTCCATGATCAAGATTAGAAACAGAGCAGGAAGTGACATCACCAGCACAGCCACTGCTTCTGCCTGTAAGAGCAGAGAGTGGTGGCCGGTAACTAGAGAAACTTGTGTGCAAAAGCTGGAAATAAGATGTGCTCCTAACTCTGAAGAAAAGCAATGTACGTGGTAATAGTCTTTATTTACATTTGCCTAAATGATTGAAGCTAATCAATGAAACAGAAAGACCCCTTTCATACTGAGAAAAACAATATGGAGCAATAAACTCTTTTAATCTACCATCAACTGTCCTCCCATCTGGTCTCTAAATCTCCTCTTGACCAACGGCAATCTGGTTTCCGATCCCATCACTCTACAGAAACCGCCCTAACCAAGGTCACCAACGACCTAGTTACTGCTAAAGCCTCACACCACTACTCTGTGCTTCTCCTCTTAGATTTATCCTCTGTCTTTGACACTGTTGATCATTCCCTCCTGCTAGAAATCCTCTCGTCCCTCAGCATCACAGACTCGGCCCTTTCCTGGATCTCCTCATACCTCACTGATCGGACATTCAGTGTCTCTCACTCTCGCACCACCTCCTCCTCTCGCTCTCTCTCTGTTGGTGTCCCTCAGGGGTAAGTTCTGCGTCCCTTACTCTTCTCTATCTACACTCTTGGTCTGGGTCAGCTCAAGGCATAACATGGCTTTCAATACCACCTGTATGCTGATGACATCCAACTTTACATCTCCGGCCCAGACATTAACTCTCTACTGTCCCGGATCCCAGACAGCCTGTCGTCCATATCCTCCTTCTTCTCCTCCCGTCTCCTAAAACTTAATCTAGAGAAAACCGAATTCATTATCTTTCCACCTTCCCACTCCATCCCTCCACCTGATCTCTCTATCAAAGTCAATGGCTCTACACTCTCACCGGTCCCGCAAGTCCGCTGCCTTGGGATAAACCTTGACTCCGCTTTGTCCTTCAAACCCCACATCGGAAACGCTCACCTCTGCCTGCCGCCTCCACCTGAAAAAAATTTCATGAATCCACTGACTCCTTAACCCTGTCACTACAAAAATGTTGGTCCGTGCCCTCGTCATCTCCCACCTAGACTACTGCAACGTCCTTCTCTGCGGCCTCCCGTTTAGCACTCTTGCTCCCCTTCAATCCATCCTCAACTCTGCTGCCCGTCTTATCCATCTCTCTCCTCACTACTCCCCTGCCTCTCGCCTTTGCCAATCCCTTCACTGGCTACCCATTGCCCAGCGCATTAAATTCAACTTACTAAAACTCACTCCCCCAACACATCAGACTCTCCCCCACTTTCACCAGCTTCAAAAGCAACCTTAAAACCCATCTCTTCAGGATAGCCTACAACCTAGAATAACTCCGCTGTCACTACACCCTCCACAAACATGTCTGCCCCTCACCTCCTGTCTCTTTCCTCCTTCCTTGTAGATTGTAAGCCTCTGCAGGCAGGGTTCTCTCTCCTTATGTACCTGTTGTTAGTCACAGATTGTCACTATTGTAATTGTTTGACTTATGTTATGTATGTAACCACTGAATGTACATTGCCCTGGAATCAATGGCGCTATATTAAATTAATTATTATTATTAATAATAATAATAATAATAATAATAATAATAATAACATTAATTAGTATTTTGCTGCTCCTCCTCTGGTTTCTTTAAAGAATTAACTTTAGCAATGATAAATAATCTACAGCAAGCTGGTTCCAACTTTTTTCAGACTTTTCATGAACATCTCACCATAGCCCACCATTGGAAATCTTTGTCGACTCCGAATTTTATGGTTATAAGTTTATAAGTTTATAAGTTATAAATAGAGTTAATACTCAATTCCACAGTGAGATATGTTTAAAAGTTCCCCCCACATGGCCTCTAAATGGAGGGCTAGATGGCAAGTATGGTCTACCTAAACTTATGCTAAATAATTCCTTCATGATCCACTTGGTACAAGACCTTATATAATACCCTTTCTGATGTGCTAGACACTAATGTGGATGGACATAGATGAGCAATTCTGTGAAGTTTTTGGTATTTTGTACACTTCTGTTTTGAAATATACATGGCATGTCTTCTTTGTTTTCGTTTCTATGTAATTTACCTGTTATATTAGCTGGTTTTTACTGCTGTTATATTTTGTAATTCTGCAAAATTTCAATAAAAATCCAATGATTAAAAAAAAAAACTTTTCATGAACAGTTTTTTTATTTTCACTATACATTTCCGCTCAGCTTGCAATCCAGATTATCTGCTGGCTAAGTTGTAGACTTGGTATCTTTCTTCTGAACAAAAGCTTTAGCACTCTTAAATCTTTGGCAAGATGCATTACCATCCTGAAAAAAAAGACTGTTGTGAATACTACCTATTTTTTTTCAATGGAATAAGAAAAGTTTAAACATTTCATGTACACCTGTGTATTTACTGTTGAGGTAATGATTTTCGCCTCCTTTGGTTCTTTACCTGACATGAAACTCCATACCATTAATGAGTAGGAAAATGTTTTCTTCAGGTTGTCACAATATACAGAGAGATGGTAGATGACTAAAAAACAGAAAATAGTTATCAAGGTTAGAAAAAATAAAACCTGAAACCAACCATGAGTAGAAACCAATAACAAAAAAGAATCCCTGGGCCTCATTTATCAGAACTGTCTCACATGAAGCAACCAGTCCGAGGTCAGGTTTCATTGTTCCAGAGCAGTTTAAAAAAAATTAAAGCTGAGCTCTGATTGCTTACTATGGGCAACAAAGACAGTCTTCCTGTTAGACAGTTTTGATAAATGAAGCCCAATGTGTACAGTTTAGAAAAAACTTATGTATAAAATGTAGACTGAAAATCTCCATTTGTTTTCCATGTTGGCACCCCTTAATAGTGGAGTGACAAGAAAAAAATGACTACCTTAACAGTACCCTTGTGTGGTGATAGGTTAGGATACACAGAGATCTTGTCATCTGATGTTGATAGGATGCCCTTTTTTAGTTTTTACAGGTAGCCTGTCCTAAGTAAGTTTGATTACAATCTTTGCAGGTAACAACTTCACTTGAAGTATCTTCAGGGCAGAGCTTGCTTTGGATATGCAATGCACCATATCAAGTGTCAAACTTAAGGGGGAATAAAACAGTAGATCTTCTAAATTAACATTTTCTCATATAATTGTCCTCAGCATCCAAATTAGAATTGGTAATAATCAATTTGTTGTGGGTCACGAAAAAACCTAAATTCTTATGCTTAGTAAGTCTATATTGGTCTTTATTTGTAAAGCCATATTATAAAAATCTTTGGTGAGGTTTTTGTTTAGGGAGTAACAAGACCCCTTTAATGCTGGTGTTCAAAGGTGCTTCAGGATCATTTTAGCTTCCAAAACCACTGTTTGTAACTTTATCATTATGTAACACCTCTGGGGTTTAGGAAAAAAATATAGAGACTTTTTTATTTTTACAAGTATGTCGTTTTTTGCTAGGAAAGACCAGTAGACAGCTAGATACCTCTCTCTTACCTGAATCCCAGGATGCAAATGAGGGAAAGGTGAAAGTGGTCTGCTTGTTGTGGAGAGCTCTCTGCCATGGTCCTCTTCAATGGCATTGTTTTCAAAGTAGCAGCAGTGGATCCATGGTACAGCTAAGCACTGTCTTGTAAAAAAAGACTTCCTTATTTGACCTTATTTTGACACTAGGGGTGACATAGGATTTTTGGCGCCCAGGCACCATTTTTTTTGCACACAAAAGTAGTGTAGAATGTGCCTGAATCTATGAACCCGGTCTACTGCGGGTCATAAATCAGGCACATTCTAGTGCAAAAAAAAAAAACAATTCAGGCTCAGATAAACCACTTTTAAAGTGGTTTACCTGTTTCAGCAGTAATGTGCCTGGATTTGCTGTACTGAAACTGTAAATGTATAGCTTTGTATGGTTGTATTGCAACACGCCTCCAACACGATCACCCCTTCCCCCCCTCAGGCGCATTAAAAACAATGCCACAGGCGCTTTGCAATGCACCTGATATTGAAGTGCGCCCATTTAAAAATAGAGCGAATCGGGCGGCACTAGTCTTTGGACTGAAAAGACGCCAGACTTCTGGTGTAGCCCTTT
This sequence comes from Phyllomedusa bahiana, assembly GCA_025379985.1. Taxonomy (NCBI): domain Eukaryota; kingdom Metazoa; phylum Chordata; class Amphibia; order Anura; family Hylidae; genus Phyllomedusa; species Phyllomedusa bahiana. The sequence continues at coordinate 115,484 of JAODAL010003990.1, forward strand.
TCATACATGTCCCCCTAGGTATGTACCTACCATTCTCACTAGGGGCTGCATGTATGAAAACTGTCTACTCCTAAAAATCACTTTGTTGCCGATAGCAACAAATCAGAGCGCCTCTTTCATTTTATATAGTGCTTTGGAAAAATGTAAGGGGCGCTGTGATCTGTTGCTGTGGGCAACAAAGTGAATTTTAGACCTAGACAGTTTTCTTACATGTGGCCCTAGGAGTTACATTAATATAAACCATATCAACCGGAAATATACAGTAGCATCTATCCACCTTTTCCACTAATCACTATATTTTCCAACTACTTGTCTTCCACTTAATGGCAGGTGCTTATATTTAAATTATGTACATAATTATGTGGATATTATAATATTTTTCGCCATCTAAGTAGTGAATAACTATATAGTTCTCTACTATGTATCAGGTACCTATCAAATTTTGTTAGTTAACATTTTGGGCGGCATGTATGAATAGGGCTGCAACAGATATCTGGTGTCTTTTCAGCCCGATATCCAGCGCAGCCCTGTTCACTTCACTCAAATCACTCCTGTATGCCAGAATCAAGCGCATTACAGAGCGCAAGTGCCACTTTGTAATGTGCCTGATCTCGGGGGGGCATGTGGGACGCGGGACGCACTAGAACGGTAGCAAACCTACATATTTGTAGCTTCGCTATGGCATTTCTAGGCGCATTACAGCTGTAACGGGTATACCACTTTCAAAGTGGTATACCTGAGCCAGAATGGACGCCCGAGCGCTAGAATTCGCATGATTTATGACCAGCTTTAGAGCGGGTTCATAAATCATGCGCATTCTAGACTAATATTATGCGCATGAAATTTGGCATTAACATGCCAAATTTCAAGCATGTCACCCTTTGTGACTCCATCTACCCATTGTCTATATCTACCCTTCTAACTAGAAAGTATTGTAAAATATGTCATCTGTCTTCCATCTCCACTAATCCCTGAGTAAAATACCTTTGGATGTCACAAGATACCTGTGTACCTATGTAAATTATTCACCTTCAAAATCTTTGAAATTTTCCTATTGTACACCATGCTATTCACCTATCATCTGAATAGCAACCAAACAATATACCTAACCTACCTACATAAGGTATTAATTCCACCCCACCTTTTCACACATTGTAACACTGTTGCTGCTTCTTTTTCATAGCAGGCTGCAATCTCATTAACACTGATAGACTACAGGTTACCTATTTACCGAACCAACCAAGCACAAAACAAACACAAATCCAATTTCCTGTATAACTAATAATAACACCTACTCTCTCAACTTACTAAACACCTAGAAATGTATATTATTTCACCTTTCTAATAGACATGTACTTTTACCTACTCCACCATCTTGATTGTACCCTATAGAATGTAACTTACCTTTCTCTTACAATCTATACCTATATATAAAATATACTTCCACTTTTTTGAGAATGTAACCCGACTCCCCTCCTGCACCAAAAATGCAGAACCTTAAAAGATAAAGGGGCACTTCCTCCACATGGAAAAAAAATAGGTTCAATCTTCGGCGTTGACAAGCCTTCTTTATCTGCCAACTAGCCACCTCAGGAGCTAGTCACAGCAAGAACAGTTAAGGGTTTCATGAAAGGCTTGGACAAGAACTTACAACAAAATAATACTAATACTTACAAAGCTGTATAAAGTTATTGTTAGAATGTAGATATGATTGTGTTTTGGAAAAGGAGTAATATATTCCTTTAAGGGAAGACTGTTTCATGCCTTATGGGTTCCATATTCTGGATCAATAGGGGGGAAAAAATGTAAAACTACCTCTGGCCCTCCGTTCATCCACATCTTCTCCCCACCATTGGTTGAACTCAGTAAACATGTCTTTTTCCACTATACTAGCTATGTAATTATGTAACCTATAAAGACTGCTAATGTAAGTATGCCTATTGTAATCAGAACCATCAGGAACTACATGCACGATAACTACATTAATTGTTTCTGTCAATTCGGGCATCAATTTTTGATAGCTGTGTTTATTAGTTAGTGTTTCCTCTTTATTACATATGTATACAACTCATTAACCAAAGTCAAGGTGTTAAATGCAATATACATGCATGATGGCTAGGATGGACCATAGTAGGACTTCTGACCATCACTTCCCAGGGTACCAGATTACTCTCTGGCTGCCTCTGATTTTTCAACTACATCACAGCAGTATTTTTTTCACTTTATTCAGATCTTTGTTATCTCTACTTATTTGAATATTTCTCAATGATTTTCTAGGGTTTAATGTTCTTAATTCATCCAATTAAGTCTCAAATGTTACATGTTTTCCTTCAAAAATGAAAATAATTTTCCTTGCCTTGACTGAATAAATGCAAGTCATCCAGCTGAGCTTCTTTCATTATCAAATAGCAGTGAAGTTATTATTAACGTAACAGGCATAATACGTGACATGTCATGTTGTGCAATCCAGTCATAGAGAAAACACAATGTAACATCATCTAGAATCAAAATTTGCTTTTGTGAAGTTTATAAATGAAAAAACTATGATTATTTATTAGTTTACTGAAAGAGTAGGAATGATAAGAATCCTATAGTACATAACAAAAAAAAAATTAGGTAACATTTCATGTTGTAGGCTTATTGGATTTCACACATCTGCAGTATTTTCTTATCTTGTATATTATTGCATTAAGTATTTGTTTTCTTCCCTCCTATCGTTTTGCCATATTTTGGTGTTATTTGCGCCCTCGCTTTTCTTATCAGTTAGTGCTCTCTTTCATTTCCTCTTGTCCCTTTTTATCTCCCTTAAGATGGATATTGTCTATGTATGTTTTAAGTATAGATGAAACCGGCAGTGTCCAGTGCAGTTTAAGGTTCACAGCTCAAATGAATTCTGAAAATGGTCACTGCTGATACTGTAGAAAGGCAAAAAAAAAATACACACACATGTGTGATATATATATATATATAAATATATATATATATATATATATATATATATATATATATATATATACATACATACATAGGTAGATAGATAGGTAGATAGATAGACATATCTATATATTCCTCTTTCTATCTATCTATCTACATGAATATACCCACCTAGATAGACAGAAAGACATACACACATATATATAGATTGATAGATATTACACACACACACATATAGATAGATAGATAGATAGATAGATAGATAGATAGATAGATAGATAGATACATAGATAGATAGATACATAGATAGATTGATAGATAATAATATACACGTATCTATTTATTCCTCTATCTATCTACATAAATGTATCCACTTGAACAGATAGGCAGATTTAAAGATAGGTAGGTATAGTTACACATATGTACAATACAAATGTCCTCATTAACATTAGGACATGTATATGTATCGGTAACATGACACTTAATTAGCTGTGCCATTAGATTAGCTCGGCTTGTATTTTAATAATGTTTTTTATCGGAAACCGATTTACAAGGTAAGACAGTTGCTGTAAGCAGTTCATCAATTCAGGGTCGAAGGGTAAAAAGGACATTTGTCAGCCCCAGTCTTGCATGCAATATATGGGACTGTGGCAAACTGATGAATGATCTAGCAGCTGGATGTTTAGCAGCCCGTGATAAACAGGAAGAATATAGGAACATATTAGCATCTTGTCACACATGTGCCTCCTCCTCAGCAGCCTGAGCTGCCAGTAAAGCATTCCCCCCTCTCCAGCCCACTCACAATTATCAGTGAGCACGGTTGTCATTCCTCATGCACAAGACCTGGAAGGTGCTCCCGTCCTCCTGAATTGCTGGACAGCAACACAGCTCGACCTCTCCAGTGGCTGCTCATCCCTAGGAGGACCAGTGAAGGTTGCTGGAGTGACCAGGGCTGAAGCTACACGAGGTTCCTGCAAAAAGAAGTAGAGGGTCTTAGGAGGAGAAGCATAAAAAGGAATAGAGGCAAAGAAGAAGAAAGACTGCTAAGAAAGCAGAAGGGAGGAGGAGAGAAAGGAGGCAGGGCAGTCATCAGAAACCAATGGGAGCAGCCCCAGTGAGCTGCAGCAGCTCAGCAGACAAGCTCAGGCTTCTGGAGTTGCACAGTGCTGGAGTCGCTTTCCTCTCTGAGGACATGAGGGCAGCTGTAAGAAACTCCCTATTTTCCTCCACAAAATAATAAGTTCGTTGACAGCAGTTAGGGCAAGTCAAGCAAGGTAAGGAGACCAAACCCCACTTCTTTATGTAGTGCAGGTTCCAGGACTGCAGCACTGGCTGAGTGCACTGAAGCCAATGCATTGCTCTCTCCAAGCATCCCAAGCATGTCGTGATGGTTTTCTTCTGTCATGTTGATGATTGCAGTGTCTTGTAACGTGTCTTGTCTGGTAATACAGCAGAACCCCATAAAGTCTCTGACCTGCTGATCACAGATCCTAAACTGCCAGACTTGCTTCATTAGCAATTCCATCCACAAGAAGGTTCAGCAACTAATGCTATACAAGCCGTACATTCTGCTCGCTTGTCTA
>JAODAL010003990.1:122500-163926 GCA_025379985.1 Phyllomedusa bahiana
AAAAAATGAAAGGGGAGCTCTGATTGGTTGTTATGGGCAACAAATAAAGTCTAAGACCTAAACAGTTTTCATACATGTCCCCTTTAGTGTGGGGCATTAAAGTGTCACAATTATCTGTTTGATACAGTTTTTTGGAGACTGAAAAGTTCAGGACATCTAAGTAACAAACCTTGCACATGCAAGTCATAAACTGGGCAACTCATGACAGCAGTCTGGGTCAGATGATTAGAAGAGGAAATGTGAACAACTCCAATAAGAAAGGCCATCACCTGTGACTGTCACCTGATTTAATTCTACTGCATACATTGTACTGCAATCAAATCATAATTATACTAAGCAGAGGGCCTATTTTATAACTGTTTTGGGAGCAATGTATAATCACTGTATGTTGATACCATTGGTTTCATTAGTCTTTGTGTTAGTTATATGTATGGATTTAGGGCAACATGTATGAAATTTGGCGTTTAAATGCCAAACTTCATGTGCATTATAATAGAATAGAATGTGCCTGATTTATGAACCCGCTGTACAGCGGGTCATAAATCAAGCGCATTCTAGCGCTAGGACGACATGTCTGGCTCAGGTATACCACTTTCAAAGTGGCATACCTGTTCCAGTAGTAATGTGCCTAGAATTTCCGCTGTGAAGCTGTAAATCTATAGCTTTATGCGGTTTTAGTGCGCCCCGCCTCCCACGTGTTCCCTGAAATCAGGAGCATTACAAAGTGCCGCCTGCGCTCTGTAATGCATCTGATATTGGTGTTTGGGAGGGTTTTCGGTGAAGTGAACGGGGCTGTGGCTGATGTCTGGCTGAAAATACACCAGACTTCTGGTGCAGCCCCATTCATACATGCCTCCCCTTAGTGTTTGCAATGTAGAACTATTTAGTGTTTTACTGAATTTATTAGAGATATACTCAATGTGTATATATTACACCAATAAGTGTCACTCGGACTATAGTCTTGGTTTGAAACTGGCCTCAACCAGCTTTATTCTTCAAGTACTAGAGGCAACACATCAGTGTACACAAAATTAAAACATAAATCCTAGGCCACCTGGCTACTAACTGAACGCAAATATCTCTCCCTAGAAGTGGCCTGAGCCTACTGCCCAGCACCACAAACAGAAGTATATCTACCAGTATTCTTTGGTTCAGTCTTCCTCAGGTCTGCAACACCTGCTTTTCTGCAGCCTGAGTGTAAGAATACTATCCACAGCTCAGCAATAGCCCTCCTGTCTGAAGAGCCTATACTTTTTATAAAAGAGCTCTCCCAGGTGTCACCTAATGAGCCCAATCAACTCAAAATGTGGAGTGAAATCTTAATTCCAAAGCCTTTTATTGGTCTTACAATAACACACAGCAGAAGAAACCTAAAATTTTTCAGTTCATTGTTATGAGGCGGTGGGGATACATCTCATTTTACTATGGGACCTTATAAATTCTAGTTATGTACAGCTGAGACATTGTATCTAAATTTACCATGTGTTCAAAAAGTTTATTAAAGCCGTGCCGTCTTGAGTACTTTTTTTATTTTTTGTGGCGCAATATGTCTTTAGCCTGTGTTTCTGATCTTTTAAACCTCTGACAACATCCAGTAAATATCGTTTAGAAGTTACTGAGTTTCCATACATTTTGTTGTCCATTCTCTGTTGAGTCTGGCCCAGTCTTAAAGCTCTAATGTTAGTTAGCACCAGGATGTTATGTTAATGGCACATGCAATGTCAAGATGCTGTCAGGAGTTTCAGTGAAGAGGATGTAGAAGCCCACCAAGTCTAGCTAGAATATGAAGGTCTGCTCAGGGTTCTACCTGATCTGAGGTGGTATAATTTGGGGATCCATTTCTAAAGTCTTATAACTTAGGGATTTGGTCTGGGCCTAATAATTTAAAGATTTGGGGTTACAAAATTTGAGGAGTCTGGTGTTGATAAATTAAGTAGTCTGGGCGTGGGTTTGGGTCTGATAATTTAGAGGTCTGTTTTAGGGTCTCAATAATTAATGAGTGATAATAAATGTTCAACAATCAGTACCTTTCTATTTCTTACATTATTCCTGAACCTGAAGGGATAAGGGCACAGTTGGTGGTCTAGTTGTATTTTTGTAACGCAAGATGCCAGAAAAGTATGGCCTTCCATTTCACATGTAACTGGCTATTAATGCTCAAGGTGGGGGAGTAGCAACATAATGTTTATTGTGGGGCCCAGTCTTTTCTAGTTACGCCACCAACTATACTTTGCTGGGTAGATCCTGATATGATCTTCACACATTGAAATATATTAAACACAAAACTGATATACTGTGACAAGTTTACTGCAGAGTCTGAAGGGGTGACTCTAATTGGATTCTCTCTTTGGTGTTCTTGTGTCATGCATCTTTCTTTTAGGCCCTGAACTAGCTATAACATAGTGTATTTTACCCACAATGCTCACTGAAAGTGAAGATGTCATTAAACATGGAGCATATGGAGTTTAAGTATGAAACTTTATAGCTGGTGCATTAGAAAGAAAACTCTCCTGCTAACAGAGGACACAAATCTCAGGAACATAGTTTAAAACTTTAACAATTAAATATAGTAATAAACATAAAATGTGATGTCAGAGCTTAAGTTGACTTCTAAGATAAAAAAAAAAATGGGACCTTTCTGAAGTATAATGAACTACTCAGATGCTTAGGACCTATGCACTGAAGAATAGTTTAACAATTATAAAAAGAATCTGAGGTCAGAACAAAACTTGGGAGTGTTAACTTGAATTGGTCTAAGCTGCAATGCTAGGACAAGTCTTTGAGTAAGCATATAGTCGTATAAAATATCTGGAGCCTTTGGCAACTTTGGGATCAAGAATTAAATCTTTCTTTAGTGCAGATTGGTTCTTGCTTTATAGGTTCCAAAGTTTTCATCAGTAAGGGAAACTAAGTTGTAAAAAAAACTCCCTATCCACCTCCCTTCATCCACATTTTCCCCACCCTTGGTTGAACTTGATGGACTTATGTCTTTTTTCAACTTTGCTAACTATGCAACTATGAAACTATGTAAACAATCTCTTAAATACAAACTAAACAAACATGAAAGCTTGAGGCACAATTTAAAATAAAATGGGGGAGGGGTTGATTAGCTGTAGTATAAAATAATACTTTTTATGAAAGACTAGCAGATGCTTATAACACATTTCTATCAGATGTGGCTGGGAAAACAACAGTAAGGGTATGTAAATCTACCTGCAATAAACATCTATCCTAATGTGAAGACATTAACGGGGTTTTCTCGCTACAAAGATCATATCTGTAATGATGGGGGCAGGAAAAATAAGCACTTTTGCAATTGGTTCGCATTACCTAAATCATTTAGTATAGCAGCTATGAGCTAATCTGTGTGCTCTACAGATAAAACTGCAGCCTAGGGTTGGGCCAAGGACACTTTTGGCTGTCTAATGTGTAGTTCAACCCTGGTCGGGCCATGTCCCCTGTGTGGGTCACACCCCATGTGCTGTGATTGTCTGTCCTGTGCTCTCAGTGATTTACCCCCCAAACTGTGTGAAATTGAAAGTGAAACTAAAGGCTTCTCTGCTCATTGACAGCTCTGATGTGAAGGATCTGGGCAATGCTAGAGTCACTCCCCCACAAATATAGCACACATGTAATACACTCTGCTCCCCCCACCCATATAACACACATATCATACACTCTGCTCCGCCCACCCATAAAACACACATAACATACACTCTGCTCCCGCCACTCTTATATCACACTCTGCTACCCCCACACATACAACACACATAGAATATACTCTGTTCAGCCATCCATATATCAAACATATAATACACTCTGCTCCCCCACCCATATAACACATATACAAAATACTCTGCCCACCCACATAACATATATATAATACGCTCTGCTACAAAAATGACAAGATGTCACTTTCTGTAATATTAAGAGGGGTGTATGTATAACTTTTTATACCAATACATGTGTTCCGGTTACAAGGAGCTTGTGGAGGGAGGTGACAGCTCTGCAGGCATGAGAGATGACCATTGCAGGAGGTCTGCAGAGCTGTGACATCCTATCCCTTCCCCTGCTCACACAGAATTAGGATGATGACTAAGGAGGGATCAGGGAGGTGTGTGATGATGTCACCATTCTTTAGTGAGGGAAAACACATCTACTGGGAGGAGGGACACGCCCTTTGATTTGAAACTGTAAGAGAGAGAAAGTTCAAGATGCCTGTGAAAGCCTGTAGTGAGAAAACGCTTTTAAGGAAATTATATAAGGACATAAGACTAGTTCCCTCATTTGGTCTTTTTTGCTTTAAATCTTCTGTACTTCTTAAATGACTCCCAATTATCTTCCAAATGTAAATGTGATTCACAATATACAAAAAAGTAGAGGCCATCTAAAGAAGATATTAATTCAGCGTATCTCCATTTTGTATTAATATTCTGTATCAGTATTCTTAATCAGTATTATCTATAAAAGCAAGGATGCTATATCATTTAATAAAAAAATTGTAGGTATGTTAAATTGGTAATGTTTATGGATTCTCTGCATTAATCTGCATTTCACTGTTCAAACTGGAAATCAAGTTTGAAGTTTGTGTTAATAAGCTAAAAATGCACATTTAATTGTGGAATATTGTCATCGCTCAAAGTATAAATATTTCTTTATTATATATCATGTAAAATGTTCTTGTTGTAACAATATTTAAATACAAAACAGTTTTATTTTACATTCAATTAAGTGCCAAATAGTAGGTGTTAACTTATGGGATGGTGTAAGTTTTTCTCTAACCATTTGACCTCCAAAATAAAAGACAAAATCATGCAATTAGATTTTGGCCAGAAGATATTTTAGACAATGATGTAGCACTATTTCATTGATATACTCTGTATTGATTATTGCTAATTAGACTATATTGATTTTACATGAATTGCCATAAAAAGATTCTCCAGCACTTTAAGAAATTTAAAAACACACAAAATATGTAGGAAATGTGCAGAACATAAACAGTTTGTAACATATTTAGCAGGGTTTTGTCATGAGCTAAAATTAACACAGGATGCTTGCAGATTAAATAATAAACATTTTTACCATTCATCATTATTCTAAATTATCTACCATTTTTGTTTTAGCTGCTGCCTTAGTGATCCATAGAGTACAGCTTGTCTCAGGGAACATGACCACGGACAAGAGCTCCTTGGTCTTGCTGCACATGCTCAGACCTGTCCTCTCAGGCAGCTACTGCCAGTCTCTTCCCTGCTTAGTAACCACACACACTCACTGCTGAGCGAGTGTTCTGTACTCCTTAGTAATTAGTCCAACAGTGCAAATAAATAAAAATAAAAAATTAACGTCAATTAGGTATGTGCATTGAGAAACAAAATCTGTATTTGGCTCCTGTGGTGATTTTAACCTAGGACCCCCATGTTGGAAGACAGAATCTCTAACCACTCAGCTACATTGTAGCTACTCACAACTCTTTACATAATAAGACCTTTGTTTGACTATAGTGAGCGCACTGTGGACAAAGACATGGTGATGACAGCCTCCTGGATCGCATGATATGCAGTTCAAACTAATCACACACACACCCTTTTGAGCACACTGAAAGCTGAAGCTGGATGGAGGTACGAAAAGACTTTGTGGCAAAACCCCTTTAAGTTAAACGTTGTCCCCCATGCTGACAGTATTCATTGGACTTGTAAATATGGAATGCTATTTTTAAATTAATATGAATAAAATTGTTCAAATAACACTCTGATAATAAGAATCTCTAATTATTCAAAAGTTTAATAAATTGGGTAACTAAAAGCCACTGTAGGGGCTTTTAGAAGTAGATATTTGTCAACATGGACACTCTGACTGGTCTGTAGCCATGTAGCTCCATATTTTTTCATAACCTGACTGTTCCTTGGATCACACTGCATATCAACAACATCACACAAGACCATCATTTCTAAGATACACTGGCATAGTCGTCTAGCTATTATTATTTTACATAATTTTAGACATTTTTACACTTGCCTTCTGTTCTTCAAAGACATGAACTTCAACAATCAACTGTACACTTGCTGCTGAATATATCCCACCATTAGACAAGTAGTTTAAGTGTTCAAGGAGTATTTTCACCACTAAGATTAGCTTTAAACCTGTAGGTAAAGGTAACTAAAGACTATTACTGAATAAATTGCTGTACTGATTCTTGTTTAGGAGAAAAAATTAGCGCAGGAGCTTGTTTATGTTTCTTACTCTAACTTTAACCCTTTAGTGCTCTATAGCCTTCTATCTTGCCTCTGAAACCTCTTCATTATCAATGTCCCTGTAACAAGCTCAGCTAGGAATATGCCAGTCACTGCTGTAGATCCGCCGACAGACTGAACTGGAAGTGGGAGCCTGGAGCTGGCTGTGAAGAACAGGCTCTGTTAGACATCCTGATGAAAAAACCCTTTAACTTTACAATGGAGAATAGACCAAAAGTCGGTTAGGTTAACTGGTTTTAACATTTTATTCTATATGCAAAAATGTCCCAAAAATTCTTCAACGTTTTTTTTTTTTATTTTATTTTGCACGTATATTCTTGGTATGTTAAATGTAAGATGTTTTATTTCTGCTAGTTTTTATCTCTAATATTTTCAAATGTGAATCAAGTGTATAAAATAATATGGACCTATTAAATTGCAGTAGCTGGATAAATTATTGGTCTCTTAAGGCATGTGTCAAACTATCATCGAGAAGGACAGAATATTGCACAATATGTCATTATTTCACTTCTTTTGGAAGAGTTTAAAAGGAGACGAATATGTGTTTTATTTGAAAGAAGTAGCAATAAAAGACAATGCAACCAAATAACCATTTTATATACAGTTTCTAACAAAAGTGAGTGTTAACTCACATTTTTGTATAAATTGTATGATATCTTTTCATGGGACAACACTGAACAACTTTGATACAATGTAAATCAATCAGTGTATAGCTTGTAAAACAATATACATTTGTTGTACCCTCAAAATTATTCAACACACAGCCATCAATGCCTAAACCGCTGGCAACAAAATTAAGTAAACCCCTAATTGAAAATGGACAAATTGTGCCCAATTTTCACTCCACAGTGTCATGGGACTCATTAGTGTTATAAGGTCTCAGGTGTGAATGGGTAACAGGTATGTTAAATTTCATGTTATCACTCTCACACTCTCTCATACTGGCCACTGAAAGTTCAACATTGCACCTCATGGCAAAGAACTGTCTGAGGATCTGAAAAAAAGAATTGTTGCTCTACATCAGGGATCCTCAAAATGCGGCCCTCCAGCTGTTGGGAAACTACAACTCCTATCATGCACTTATATAATCTATAACAGTGGTCATGATGGGAGTTTTAGCTTTCCAACAGTTGGAGGGCCGCAATTTGAGGATGCCTGCTCTACATAAAGATGGCATGGGTTTTGAGAAGACTACAAACATCCTGAAACTGAGCTGCAAATTGAGTCTACCAAAGAAGTTGAGTGCACATGCTCATCGTCATATCCAGAGATTGTCTTTTCAAAATAGATGTTTAAGTACTGCCAGTATTGCTGCAAAGGTTAAAGGGGCGAGGGGTCACACTGCATCAAATTGGTCTGCATAGCTGTTTTCCCAAATGGAAGCCTCTTTTAAAGATGATGTACAAGAAAGCCTGCAAACAGTTTGCTGAAGACAGGCCGACTAAGGACATGGATTACTAGAAGCACGTCATGTGGTCTGATGAGACCAAGAAAAGCTTATTTGGTTCAGATGGTGTCAAGCATGTTTGATAGCAAACAGGTGAGGAGTACAAAGTCAAGTGTGTCTTTCCTACAGTCAAGCACGGTGGTGGGAGTCTCATGGCTTGAGGCTGCTGGCTGTGGGGAGCTACAGTTGTACAGTTCATTGAGGGACGCATGAATGTCAACATGTACTATGACATACCGAAGCAGAGCATGATCCCCTCCCTTTAGAATTTGGGCCGCAGACCAGTATTCCAACATGAAATCAACCCCAAACACACCTCCAAGGCAACCACTGCCTTGCTAAAGAAAATGAGGGTAAAGGTGCCGGAATGGCCAAGCATGACTTTAGACCGAAACCCTATTGAACATCTGTGAGGCATCTTCAAATGGAAGGTGACAGTGCGGCAGATCCCTAACATCCACTAGCTCTTTGATGTCATTATAGAGGAGTGGAAGATTCCAGTAGCAACCTGTGAAGATATAATACAATATATAAAAACATATGAGGGTGTACTCACTTTTGTGAGATACTGTAAATAAATACTTACATTTGTAGTCAACTTCATTCCAAAAATGCACTGTTGATTCTATCTCCTGGTCTTTTTTGACTTCCTTGTACTAACAGTTGAAATATCATTGCTGCAGTCGTTGACAGGCTGCAACAGTCACATGACATTGCATGGTATCACCATGAACAGCTCTACATCTTTGAGCGGTGATGTCAGGAAATGTCACATGACAACTGCAGCGAATCAGCAGCTTCAGTTTAAAAATGTGGCCCAATCAGCACCAAATACACATTCAAATCAAGCAGTTTGACAATAAAAGTCCAAGCAAAGACAATAAATTTCACTTATGGCTCATTGAGCTGTACATTTTCCTAATGTTTTACTTATTTGAATGTCATCTACTCATAACATTTAGGTAAATAAAACTTTTTGGGAAAAATGGTGCAGTACAGTGACTTAAAGCTAAATATTCCTGTTTTTATACTCACAAACATTTTATACTGTGCCATATAAAAGGATGATACATAAAATACAAAATGTTGGACTAAGGAAAATGTATATAACTAGATAAAAACTGTCTGAGTGATAGAAAACCGAGGGTGGTTACTAGTGTTACATACTCAGATTATGTCACCATTATCAGTAGGGCACCACAGATATCATTATTGCCCCCTCTTCTTGCTTATATATTTATTAATGAGGGTCCAGAAAAAAAATATTTAATAAATATCTCTTGCACTTTTGTAACGTATGTTCATTAAATTATTTTTTTTTTATTTCATGTAGCCGTTTGATAATAATAAGCTCTATAGTTCTGGGTGTCTCAACACACAGGAAACAGCTCTGTGTCAAGCTCAGGAGATCAGGTGGCCAAAGGTGTTTGAATTTCTTCAGAGAAGGAGTGAGAAAATAGGGGGTGTATACTGAATCTGGGAGAAGGGAGGAAATACAATAGTTAGATCAGAAAACATCACAGGTAGATGAATGAATACTGGCAAATCATTTCACTTTTTTGTTGTTTACTGGACAACCCCTTTCATGACCTTTTGGAGAGATTGAATATTAAAATATATATTTTTTGCATGTGATACTATGTATATTTTGCAGAATAATTTATAAATTAATGACAGAATTCTGTTATAAATATATATATATAAATTGAAGACTTTGTTAGTGAATTGACTAATGGTGTTAAATACTTTTAAAAATAGAGCTAGGTACATGAGTAGGGAAATATCATTTTCCAAGTAGGTAAACACTGACTAAAAGTGACATGGAAAAGGATTCAAACTCAGGGCACGTTAGATGATTGAGTGCATATAACATATGACAACAACACCATTCTACTACTTTACAAATCACTAGTCAGACTACATTTGAAATATTGTGTGCAGTTTTAGGCTTCAGTGCACAAGAAAGACATTGAAGAACTTGAGAGGGTTCAAAGTTGGACAACTAATATAAAACACAGAAAAAATGTATAGTGCTTACTAGTGTTGAGCCGAACCGTTCGAAAAAATCGTTAGTTCGGCACGAACTCGAGCCAAACCAAATTTTTTTTGCCACAAGTTCGGTAAAAAGTTTACCTCCTTTTTCAGATGCTACCTACAGTTTTGGCAGGCAGCCAATCTGTGCAGAGCTGGTGGGGGGGGGGGGGGATCAAAAATGTCATGAGTGAGGGTGTAGGGATCTCACTGACAGCTAAAATCACAGGACCGTCTTATGTGTATGTCACTGTATTTCCTGTTGAACGCCATTTCCACCTTACTCTCTGTAGTGAGCACACTGCTGCCTGTGTCTGCGAGTATGACAGCAGGCAGAAATACCATTTAATAGCATTTTAACACAGGAAAAGCTGCTAGTGAGATTACTCGGGTGGTGGGGGGAGAGCTATTTAGGGAATTATACACAGTAATAGTTAGGAAGTTAGGTAGTTTTGTATAGATATACCATAGAAAAAATTCTGTTTATAATCTATTTGCCATTGCAAAGCATTTAAGACCACTTGATTTACTGTAAGAGTTCTTCCATATGACCCCATTTCACTGATATTGCATAGAAAAAAATTCTGTTTATAATCCTATTTGCCCATTGCAAAGCATAGGCATTTAATACCACTGTTGATTTATTGTCTTTGGAGTACAGTTCTTCAATAAAAGACTGTGAACAAATCTTGACTTTTTTAATATTTATCCTATTTTTCCTAGTCAAAAAAATCTTGTTTTAAATAGTCATTTTTTCTTGCAAATTTTATTGAGTATCTGAAAGGTCATTTTTGATGCTTTTGTGGTCGTGCTGCTGTAAAAGACAACAATAGTCAATGTCCTATTCCCAAAAATCTTGTTTCAAATAATCATTTCTTCTTGCTAATTTTATTGTGAGTGTCTATAAGGTCATTTTTGCTGGTTTTGGGGTCAGGCCACTGTAAAAGACACCATTAGTAAAGGTCCTATTGAAAAAAAGCTTATATCAAATACTCATTTCTTCTTGATAATTTTATTCTGAGTGTCCATAAGGTCATTTTTGCTGGTTTTGGGGTCAGGTTACTGTAAAAGGGGTGCCAAGGGTGCCAATAGGGCAGTACTCCTGTCAGTGGCCCTAATCAAAAGGGGGCCCAGTAATATGTCAAAAATAGGAACTAGTAATGGGTGGGGGCCCCATTTAATTTAGCTGCATGGGGTCCTGAAACGGTTAATAGATGACTTACGGAAGCCCTGCCTACCACTGCACCCCCTATAACTAAGGCACTGCCAGCTGAACCTCCATGTTCCTTGTTGGGATGTTCTTACTGCCACCACATATATGACATTTTCTTGGGCCCTGGTGCAAAAAGTGATAGGGGGCTCCTGCCAGTTATTATGTGCCATTTCCAATACTGGTGTCTTCTATGTGTCAAAGGGACCCCATGGCAGCTGCTAGCGCTCCTATAACTTCACTGTCCTCATCTTTTCAGTTAGCCATTAAAATGAATGAATTATTTTAGCCTGTGATTTTTTTTCTGTGACTCCTAGAGTCAAATTTTCTTCACTAAGTTGTTCCATATACCCATTTTACTGTTATGGATACTAATTGCAGCTTCTCCTCACCTGTATGGGTATAAAAATTAACCAGAACATCTTCTCCCATTGACTTTAATGGGGTTCGAAGTTCGGTTCAAGTTCGACTCGAACTCAACTTTTTAGAGTTTGCTCATCACTAGTGCTTACCACTTCTGGGACAGGTTGGCCAAAGCTTCAGGGGTTGCCACAGGTGAAAGCTGCATAGAATGATGCCTGCTACAGATTGCTCACCAAGCTGTCGAATTGTAGCAGAAACAACAAATTCCAAAAAATAGTTTGTTGTAACAAGTCTTCATGTTAATAAAAGCATATCTATTGATGCAAATTTAAAATGTCCAAGCAAACATAACAAATAAAATTCACACGTTTTACGCATTTCAGATCATATGGTCTTTGGTCACAGTACACATTAGAAGGAAACATATAGATGTTCATATAGAGTGTGGAAAAAATTTATTTAGTCAGCCACCAATTGTGCAAGTTCTTCTACTTAAAAAGATGAGTAATTGACATCATAGATAGACCTCAACTATGAGAGACAACGGATTATCACTCTAAGGACTCGTATGCTTGGATGAATGAATTTGAAGAGTGATTTGCTGTATCTTTATTAACTAACTCAGTGTATGAATTAGAGCCTAAATTTTGTATGCAACTGCTCAGCTAACTACAACATGGAGTTAACAATTTGGCATTTCATACCACTAACTTCTAATGGTTCTCAAATGATATATAAACATCTATTTGTCCATTTGTAATGTGTATTATGACCTAGGACCGTATGTTCTGAAACGCATAAGACATGGATTTTATTTGTCATATTTGTTTGGACCTTTTCAGTTTTCTTCAATAGATATTATTTTATTACTATGAAGATTTTTGCTCACCACAAACTATTTTGTGGACAACTAATATACTTAATGAAATAAGTGGACTACAGTACCCAGAGAGATTATTGAATTTAGAGAATAGACTGCTCAGAGGTAACATAATAAGTATGTTTAAATATCACAAAGGTCAATACAGAGATCTCTCCAACAATATATTTATACCGAGGACTGTAGCTATAGCAAGAGAACATCCTTTATTTCTATGAGAAAAGACAACTTCCTCACCAACATACAGTAAAATGGGTTTCTTTATTGTACGAAGAATGAAACTGTGGAACTCTCTACTTCATGAAATTCTTGTGATTAATTCATTAAAGTTGAAGAATCTAGAACTGGCTTGGATGCCTTTCTTGAATGTAATAAAAAGTAGAAGAGTGAAGCAGTCAGCCGTTACCTTCTGAATAAAATAAAACAATTTACTGAAAATTCTAAAAGTACTAAAATCCAAAGATTTATTCAGATTGCCATATCCAGTATGTAAGGGATTTTTTCCTCCAGATGCAAATCATGGTTTATTTTGTCTTCTTCCGGATTAACATTGCAGAATAATACGTTAAACTCTATAGTATTTTTATTTTTTCATAATTAAAAAACTATGTCACTGTCTATAATTGTGTTTAATATCAATGTAAAAAAGTAATATATTTTATTACAACAAAAAACTATTAAAAATATATGACAGTAAACTTTTTAAGCAGAAATTTTGGTCCAAATTGTAAATGGTCTAAATGTGGATGCACAGGAGTGCAGAGATCGCTTTATTTTTCTGTGGTATAACTGACAGTTATAAGTTGGTTTCCTGTGGACTCACCGGTGATTATTTCAACCTAATATTATAAAATTTAAATATTTACTGGATAATAAAATGTCCAGCTTACTTATACAACACAAGCTCATAATATCTTGACAATCTGGTACTGGCTTTTTTGTGATACATTAGTCCTTTATTGTATATGTATAACTCCATATAAAACTAAAATGTCACAATATACTGTAACATAAGTTCCAATCCTGTCATGCCAAACAAACAGGAGCTATAAAATGACTGCAATGTAAAATGTTAAAAACAATAAAAGTAACATAAAATTAAGTCATTTTTTATTTCTGCCCTTTCATAGATTAATAAAGGCAAGTTAACTTTATAAACATCCGTGGTACATTAGTCTCTGAAACACACAAACAAAAATCAAAATACATTTTATAGGTGGGATTCATTGAAATGATGTGCTAAATATGCATCTCCAGGTGCTGAAACAATAGCTAGCAGCCTCATCTCTGTTACATCCACAACATTATGTTAGTATAAAGCTTATGCAACAAAACATACCACTAAATCTAATGCCTGTCTTATCATCTGTTGTCTTGCTTTTGCATACAATCCACTAATTAGTGCAATTAGTCATTACAAGCCATGGAAAGATTTATAGGTTATTCACATTCTCATTGCTAGAATATGCCAGCACTTTTCAATCTGTGGGGAGGGGCGCAACACATATTCAGTGCTTCAGCTCCTTCACAGTCTTTCGGTGCCAGGTAGAGCTCCAGACACTTTCAGGGGAACTACAACTGAGCTCTGTTCAAGTGGATCAGGCTGGCTGCAGTGCCTTCCACACTTGGGTGGCTAGGAGAGCTTTTGGGCAAGGAAAAAGCAGTGAAAGAGCCTCACCTGTAATTCAGAGCTGTGACTTTACAGTATCAGGATCAAGAGTAATCCCAAAGAATGCTCCCTACTAATCATAAAGTGGTGGCATAGCCTAGTGATATGCCATCATTTATATGACTAAAACACCCCTTTGAGTTAGCCATATACTCAGAGGTTCAACTTCAATCTTGGGCACCATTGAAAAATATGTAACAAGGTGTGCCACCTTCCATGTGTCATGTTATCTTTATGAATTCCTGTATTCTGCAATGTGGCATAACAAGTTATGCCATAAGCTCTACAAGGCTCCATTGCCTGGGTAGCTTTGATAGGTCTTGTCCCCTATAGCTTCCTCTTACATAGTGTTTAGCTATTTCTTCTGTTTCTCTTATTAACATGCATGTTTAATTTAGTCAAAAGTGCATTTCATGGAGTGGAAGAGAAAGGAAAGTAAAATTCTGAATTCCTTCCCAACATTCCACGTACTCATATGTCTTTTGTGGGAAAGTGTTACGGGAAATGGACATATAGGTACATCTGGGACATCCTTTGGGCTCAAAAGCAGAGCCCTCAAGATCAGAACTGCATATTACAACTGGCCCCATTGTCTGTCAGCCACATCTGGAGCTTACTCCAGATGTGGCCGACAGACTTAACCCTTTAGATTAACCCTTTATTTACTTAACCCTTTAGATGCTGCAGTCAATCTCAAATGCGGCAGTTAAGGAGAAGACAGATGGCGAGGGCTCACTCTGTGTGTATTGGCACCCTCCAACGTGATCATGGGAGCCAATACCTTCCCTAGCAAATGGGAAGTCTAAAAAAGGCTTTACAGATTGCCCGTGACATTACTATGCTCTGTGGGGCATAGTGAGTGACAGTTACAATACATCGCTGTACTGCTATGTATTATAACAGTAATCTAAAGATCACTGATTAAAGTCCTCTATTGGGACAAGTAAAAAAAATAACAAACTAAATAAAGTTAAAAAAAGAGTAAAACAAAAACACAAAAAATGAAAACAAAAACACGTACAATTAACCAATGCCTATCGCCCCAAGAATTCTAAAAAATAAAAAAGTATGCATATTTGGTATCACGACATGCAAAATGACTTAGTCTATAAATCTGCTGTTATTTAACCCTCACCATGAATGGCGTGAAAAAAAAAAATGGTGGCAGAATTCACGTCATGAATACTGCACAGTGAGCGCTGTTAAAAATAAAGATAAAAAAACACAAAGATTGCAGTATTTTCTCCTAAGAAAATGTATTTAAAGGCAATCAAGAAGTCTTGATCCCCAAAGTATAGTACCAATAAAAATGTCAACTTATCTCACATAAAAAACAAGCCCCTACACAGTTCTGTACATCGAAAAATAAAAAAAAAGTTATTGTTCTCAGACTATGGCGATGCAAAATATGTTTTCTTTTTTAAATAAAAGTGTTTTTACTGTTTTAAAGAAGGAAAACATAATAAATATATAAATTAGGTATTGCTGTAATTGTATATGAACCCCAAAATGGTACTAATGAAAACATCAACTCATCCCACAAAAAAGTCCTTAATGTATATAACTCCGTATACAGAAAAATAAAAAAGTTATTGCTGTCACATTATGACAATATAAAAAAAGTATTTTATTCAAACGTATTTCTATTGTGTAAAAGAGGCAAAATATAAAGAGTGATATAAGATTGATAGTGACCCGCATATTAAAGTTATTATGTTATTTTCATTTATATAGCACTGTGAAGGCTGTAAAAATGAAGCCCCAAAAAAGAATGGTGGAACTACACTTTTTCCCCCATTTTCAGGGCCCAATGATAAAAAAAAAAACAAACTGTGGAACACCTGTGGTCCCGAATTTCCCTGAATACAAAATGGGATCACTTCTGAAAGTTTTCCCCTGTGCTGCTACTTTGTTGGCTTTGCAAATGTGACATGGTACCCACCAATATCTGTGTTCCAAAAATCCAAATAGCGCTGACTCCCTTGTGTGTCTTGTCATGTGCCAAAACATCAGTTTACACCCACATTCAGTGTATTGCTAAACTTGGAAGAAATTGCATAATACATTTTGGGGTGTCTATTGTCCAGGATTCCTCATAAAAATTAAACATCTTCAGCTAAAACTGCATATTATTTTCACAGACTGGAAATATTCGTTAAGGGATGTAGTTTCTGAAATAAAGTCTTTATAGTGATATTTATTAAGTTTTAGCACCTTAGGGTGTCCAGTAACCTGTAATGGCACCTAAAAAAATCCTAATGAAATAATACTCCAAAATCCAGTAGGTGCTCCTCCTGTTCTGAGGCTTGTGGTTGAGTCAAATAACACACTAGGGCCTCATAGAGGATATCACTAAAAACAACAGAATCAGAGGTATCAATATTGGGTTGCATTTCTTGGTAAGATAAACCATGTTCCAGTGAATAATAGATTAAAATTTAAAATTTGCAAAAATCTTTGCTTTAATTCCCGTGAAACACCTAAAAAGTAAATAAACTTCATTAATGCTGTTTTGAATACTTTATGGGATGAAGTAATTTATGGGGGTGTCTAGTATACAGACCCCTCAAAGACACGTTAGAACTGGACTGGTCCATAAAAATTTATGTTGCAAATTTCTAAGCCCCCTAATATCATGAAAAAATGAAAAGACATTTAAAAAATACCAATGTATAGTAGACATATAGTAGATGTTAGTTATAAACTAGTTTTTGTGGTTTAACTGTCTTATGCGCAGACATTTTTGAACTTTAAAAATAGCAAATTTTTCCAAATTTTCACATATCTATGGACCAAAATTTATTATTAACTTAACGCACATTGTATCACAAGAAAGTAATCACATGGATAGGTAAAAGTATGAAAAAGGTATTCCCACATAAATTGACACATATCAGATTTAAAAAAAAAAAAATGGGGCTCTGTCAGGAAGATCAAAATGGCTGCAGGGATAAGGGGTTAAAATCCAAGCAGTGAGGACAAGACAGTTCTTGATATCTGAAATTAATGATCATTCTTTCTTTCAACATGTGCCATCAGGGAAAATGAGCTGGTTTGGCCTAATTTAATGCAGTGAGTATGGCCTGATAACAGTGATGTCCTTCAATTACACTGACAGGAAGTCTTCTTTGATGGTGACTATTTTATCTTACACTTTTCCAGGAGCTATTTAAGACTGCATATTCTAACCATTCTGCCTTACAGTGGATGCATCTTTATTGACTATACCATACAACACATGCATGGAAGTACTTGAATAAATGGGAGATAACTGCATCATTGCAGCAAAAGATTAACCGAATGGAAAATAATTTGTCTTTAGTTAATTAGAAATCCTAGTATGTCTATAAAAGAACAGGCTTACCTTATTTTCCACACAAACTACCTATTAACAATAAGACATGTGAATAGTCATCTGATGAATGTACACTGCAGATATCACATTGTGTGGAGAAATGATGTGTAGCAGGATCAGATCAATAATGTGCATTAAAATAATATTACCACAGGGATCAGCTGTTCTTATCTGTTGTGTTCTTGGCTGTGACTTATGCCCACTATACGTACAAGGGTTTTTTATGTAATAAAAAAATATCATTCACTTCAGTAACACATATGTAAGCAAAGAACAAAAGATAATTTGCTATTTTTACTGCCACAAATGGTGTAAAATGCATCTTATAATATTCTTTTTATTTTAACTTTTTGTTTTAGGCTGGATTAATATATGGGGGAAGAATTGTGCCAAATTTCTAATTGTTGTGCCTTATCGTACATGTCTTGAACTAAATTTAATATATGTTTTATACACCGTTCCACCTCAGTAGGCAAGGGCTGTGGGTTAGACATTTGACTGTTCTGCCCTAAAGTGCATGCCGTGCACTATATATGTGTGTGTGTGTGTGTGTGCGTGTGTGTGTGTGTGTGTGTGTGTGTGTGTGTATGTGTGTGTGTGTGTGTGCGTGAGTGTGTGTGTGTGTGTGTGTGTGTGTGTGTGTGTGTGTGTGTGTGGCAACGCAAGGTGGGGGCAGGAGGATTTGGTCCATCTAAGGCAAAACTGTTTTCAAGTTAGCACTGCACACCTGGCAACTCTCCTGGAGTGGTCATGGGGTGCCTATGTTTGCCATGGCACCAGGAGACCATTTAAAAGCCTCCAGGAATGCCAAGTACGAGAGCCTCTTTAAGTCTTATAAGCTGCATGTCACAGTTACAAAATAATAAATAGCAATATAGTAAAATATGTTACATTATTGTTTTGTTAGGTATTACTATCAAGCAATAGAATAGTCCAATATTGAGACTATAAAAAAGTAAATGAAAAATGCTTAACTAGATACCAACCACCCATTGACTACAAACATCTGTGAGGTTGATATCTAGCTCTGCATGTCCATTTCAGAACTAATTGTGCAGCTGTGACAGTGGAGAGTTAACTATCAGCATAAGCTGGCTCTCCACTGAGAAGGCAGGGATTTACTATAATCGTACCTGCTTTCTAAATCGTTGTATTTACAGTGCTCAATGAGCGCTGTATAAACAGATAGGCAGGAAGCCTCCTGGTGCTGTCAATCATGTGACTGCCGGGAATAGGTAAAAGCAGATGCTACCGGGTCTTATCAGACCAAAATCAGCTCTGCAGAAACTTCAGGAAGAGTTTTTCCCCTAATAATCAGCAAAAAGAAGTTTACAAAAATTGCATCATGAGGGATATGGGGATAGTTTGATTAGCCGTATAATGCTAGGTCTTTTGGCTTAAATTCAAGTAAATAGTCACTTGTCTGTATGCTTCTCAATTCACAATGCAACTAGGCAGGTTTGCCTCCTATCTCCATTTTTAAATGCCCTCATTATGGAACCTTTGATGATATCTTTAATATGCTATCCAGATGTGAAGGGGGTAAATATAGGTAGGAAAACTCATAAACTAGCACTTTATGTGGATGCATTTCTTTTATATTTTATGTCTCCTGTGACCACATTACCTTATATTCCCATAGAGCTTAAGATATATGGAGCATTAAGTAATTTCAAGGTAAACATGCATAAGTCTGATTTCCTTATTATCTCATTGCCACAATCTATAGTTGTCCGTCTTTGCTCATCCTTCCGCTTCCAAAGGCAAGGCCAGCATATTAAATACTTGGGTGTAAAGATACCCAAGGACTTAACTAAATTATTCTACTACAGCTTTGAACCAGTACTTAAGACTTTGTCCACAGATTTTGCTAAAAGGTCTAAGGTTACGCTATCCTGGTTTGGCAGAAGGGCAGCATTGAAAATAGACATTTTGCCCCATTTACTTTATTTTTCCAGACACTGCCCAACGTTCTCCCTGGATGGTTCTTCCCTAGACTAACTTAATTAATACATTTGTTTTGGGAACAAATATCCAGAGTTGCAAGAAGGAAGGAAGATGGGAGTGGTGGGTTAACTAATTTTTGTTTATATCATGTTGCTGTTCTGTTCGACTATATTTTGGATCTTTTCCATGATTTGCGGAGTAAAAGCTGGGTCTCTTCCGAAAATTAATTTTTTTACTTTTCCAACCACTTCTGTTTTATGGGTGTTGCCAACACTGTGGTTGGGAATAAATCTTATCTTTTCTTTACACTGGTGACATTTTGTGACAGGATGTCTAACAAAATGCAACTACCTATCAGACGAGGACCTTTAACTTTCCTATTCTGAAGCCCTGTCTTTTCTGAAAGCCTGCATACAGTGGGTACGGAAAGTATTCAGACACCTTTACATTTTTCACTCTTTTTTCATTGCAGCCATTTGGTAAGATCAAAAAAGTTCATTTTTTTTTTTGCTCATTAATGTACACTCTGCACCCCATCTTGAAAGGAAAAAAACAGAAATGTAGCTACTTCTGCAAATTTATTAAACAAGAAAAACTCAACTATCACATGGTCATAAGTATTCAGACCCTTCGCTGTGGTACTCATATTTTATTCACATGCTGTCCATTTCCTTCTTATCCTCTTTGAGATGGTTCTACTCCTTCATTGAAGTCTAGTTGTGTTTAATTAAACTAATTGGACTTGATTAGCAAAATCACACACCTATCTGAATACTTTCCATACCCACTGTAAATAAGTCATATGCTTCTTGTCCAGGTCTTATTGCTCTATAATCTGTAAATTTCTTAACTCTGACGCTCTTCAACCCCTGTCCTCTCTAAACCTCTAAGGGTGCTTTCAAACAGCGCAGTTTTGGTGCAGTTTTAACTGCGCTCCAATTAAACTGCCTTTATTACTAGCAAGCTTTTTCACTTACCTAAACTGTTTGGAAAATGAGTCATCAATTACTGTGTTTGCAATCTACAAGACTTCATACACAGTAATTGATGACTTACTTGAAACACCTTTCCGAACAATTCTGACAACTGAAAGAAGCTTGCTGGTAATAAAGGCAGTTTAATTAGAGCACAGTTAAAACTGCACCAAAAATACGTAAAAATAACATGTCACTTGTACTGAATGGTGAGTGCTGTTAAAAATCTAAAAAAAAAAACAAATAGGATTGCAGAATTTTCTTTATCTTATCTTCCAAAAAGCAGATGTAAAAGTTATCAAAAAGTCAATTCCCCCTCAAAATGATACCAATAAAATGTCAGCTCATCTGGCAACAAATAAGCTGCTACACCTCTCTGTACACAGAAAAATAAAAACGTTATGGCTCTTAGGCTATGGCGATGAAAAAAAATGTTTTCTTTTTTGAATAAAAGTGTTTTTGTTGTGTTAAACATAAACAATATACAAATTGGGCATTCGTGTAATTGTATTGACCTGCTGAGTAAAGCTAGCTTGTCGTTTATACTACATGGTGACCGCTGTAAAAAAAATTAAAATAAAAAACACTACCAGGATTGCTGTATTTTGTTCAAAAACCTTCATAAAAAGAGATTCAAACCCCATAAAACATTAAAAAACTATATAAAATGTATATCATTGTAATTGTACTGACCTGCATAGTAAAGTTACCCTGTCATTTATACCACCCGGTGAATGCTGTAAAAATGTAGCCCAAAAAACTAGGGTGGAATTGAGAAACGCTGGGAAAAACTGACATGGAGAAGGACTTAGGAATTCTGGTGGACAGTAAACTTAATTTTAGCAGCCAGTGTCAGGCAGAAGCTGCCAAGGCAAACAGGATTATGGGGTGTATTAAAAGGGGCATATATGCACATGATGAGAACATTATTCTCCCATTATACAAGGCACTGTTTAGACCGCACATGGAGCATTGTGTACAGTTTTGGGCACCAGTGCACAGGAAAGACATTGTGGAGCTTGAACAGGTACAAAGGTGGGCATCAAAAATAATAAAAGGACTGGGTGGACTGCAATACCCAGAAATATTAGCAAGATTAGGGTTATTTATAGAAAAGACAGTCTTGGAGGGACATAATAAATATGTTTAAATATTTTAAAGGTCAATATAGAGATCTATCACAAGATCTATTTATACCCAGGACTGTATCCAGCACAAGGGGGCATCCACTATGTCTTGAGAAAAGAAAGTTTATATATAAATATATAAAGGGATTTTTTTACTGCAAGAGCAGTGAAACTGTGGAACTTTCTGTCAGAGGAACTTTTATGGTAAATTCACTAACAGGGGGTCTGGATGCATTTCTAGAGTGCAATAATATAACAAGTTATAGTGACTAGAATTCTGGAGAAGGGTTGTTGATCCAGGAATTAATTCTGATGCCAGATTCGGGAAGGAATTTGTTCCGTAAAATGATGACAATTGGCTTCTAACTCATGGGGGTTTTTGCCTTCCTGTGGATTAACACTTTGGCACAGTAGGCTGAAGTGGATGAACGTCTGTCTTTTTCTGGCCTTACAAACTATGTAGCTATGTAACTGCATTCCAAACCCCCTCCCCCATTTTCATGGCCTAATGCTAAAATATCTATGGAACACCTGTACATCCAAAATGCATAATACACCCTTAGATGTGGTCTGTGAGGGGTGTTGAATCCAAGATGGTGACATCTGGAAGGTTTCACTTGTTCTGGTACTTTAGGGGTTTTACAAATGTGACATTGCACCCACCAAAATCTGCATTCTAAAGGCCAAATAGCGCTCCCTCCCTTGTATGCCCTGCCACGCACCAAAATAGCAGTTTACACCAACATACAGGGAAACTCAAATAAATTGTGTAACAAATTTTAAGGTGCTTTTTTTCCAAGATTTCTTTTAAAAATTAAGCATTTTCAGCTAAAATTGCAGATTGTTGGAAAAAAAAATAATTTTCACAGCCCAATGATAAAAAATAAAAATTGTGAAACACCTTTGGGGTCGAGATATTCACTACAACCCTGGATGTATTCCTTAGGGGTGTAGTTTCCAATATGGGGGTCTTTTTAGAGGTGTTTATTAAGTTTTAGCATCTTAGGTTGTCCACAGACCTGTATTGGTGCCAAAAGAAAATCGCAATCAAGAAAATGAGATCCCAAAGTTCATTAGTTGCTCCTTCTATTTTGAGGCTTATGGTTGAGCCAAATAGTGCTCTACAGCCACATCTTATCTATAAAAACAGAAGAATTGAGGAAATCAGTGTTGAGTTGCAATTCCCTGGTCACATCTTCCAGTGAATAATGGAAACAAATTGAAAATCTTCAAAAAGTGACATTTTGAAATCTCACCTCCATTTTACTTTAATCTCTGTGAAATGCCTAATGGGTAAATAAAATTCCTAAACAATGTTTTAAATTAAGGGCTGTAGTTTCTTAGATGGAGTCATTTATAGGGGTATCTAACTTACAGGCCCTGAAAAGCCACGTCAGAACTGGACTGGCCCCTAAAAAAATCTATGTTGCAAATTTTCTTGAAAATGTGAAAAACTACTACTAAATTTATGAGCCCTCTAAGGTCATTAAAAAATAAAAAGATGTTTAAAAAATGATGCCAATCTACAGTAGACATATCGTAGATGCTAATTATAAACTATAATGTGTGGAATAACTATTTGTTTTACACACAAACATTTTTGAACTTTTCAAACTTTTTTAAATTTTCACAACATTTTGACAAAAAACAAGGATTGTGTGAACCAAAATTTCTTACTAACTTAAATCACAACGTGTCATGAGAAAACAGTCTCTGAATAACATGGATAGATAAAAGTATAAAAAATTATTCCCACATAAAGTGACACATACCAGATTAAAAAAAAATGAGGCTCTGTCACAGAGGTCAAAAGAGGTTTATCTAAAAGGTAGATGCCACAAAATAAAAATAGTATCCTTTCCAGAATTGCTTTTTCTGTTTTCATCTTGCTTCACAAGAAACAGGATCAAGCAAGATGAAAAACTTTTGTGTGCCACTACATGATACTAATGAAATTGTCATTCACAAAAAAAGGCTTACACAATTCCATCAACAGAAAAGTAAAAAAGTTCTGACTCTTAAAATATTGTGACATAAAAACAGAATTATTTTAAAAGGACAAATATGATTTATGATTTGAGGAGGAGCGTTTAAAAAAGAGGCATGGTGTGAAAAATGGGGTTGTGGTCTGTAGAAAGGGGTGCTAAACTCAGGTGCAGCCCTGAGTGGCAAAACCCTAACTAGGCTGTTACATCTGGATGAGACATCTTGCGAAAAGCTCAAAATTTAAAGTAATGTGTAAGCCGCAATGATAAACTGTATGGATTATGTATATATTTGTTACAGGTACTCCTGCGACCTATATTTCGCCTCCAGTATGTCTTCTGAGAGTGTATTCACCTCTAATCGCTCCCTGCGCTGCCTCTGCTGGCTGCACGCAAGTCTTTGTTCCCTAGGGCTCGTGCGCTGGCTCTGTGAAATGTAAAGGGCCAACACACTGGTAATTGGATAATTGACGGACACTGGCATTATACTACCTATCATTCCCCTGATTACCTTGTCAGATCTTTAGTACCCTGTAGCCTACTAAGAAATCATTTCTAGTGTTGTTACCTATACCGTGACCAAATCTCCTTGCCTCCATCCCTTGACCACGATTCTTGCTGCCTGTCCTGACCTGTCTGTCCCCGACTACCGGCCTGCTCAGCAATTCTCTACTGCATTACACCTTGGCCGCCGTCGCAGGCAAGTAGCGCAAGGGGTAGTGACCTGGGAGTGGTCTGCCGCAGCAAGCCGATCCAACTCTGTGGCAGGCTCTGGTGCAAACCAACGGTCCCTTAGACTCCCTGATGCAGCTTACACCATCGCTTGCGGTGGCTCAATGGATCCACAATCTGCGGTCCTTACAATATTGTTAGCCAACAGCACTTATTTATAGTCCATTTTCAGCCTCAGTGCATAAAAGTGTAAGAATACCTGTTGGTTCAAAAAGCATAGTGCAAAATCTGACTGATATGAATTAATTTAAATCTTGCAGTTTTTCAGCAGTTTCTGAAAGATAAAAGCTATAATTTTGCAATTCACATAGTTTACACATTCTAAAATCACGTTCCTATTCATAGCACTACAAGGATGCATGTTTTTTTGGAAAT
This sequence comes from Phyllomedusa bahiana, assembly GCA_025379985.1. NCBI lineage: Eukaryota > Metazoa > Chordata > Amphibia > Anura > Hylidae > Phyllomedusa > Phyllomedusa bahiana. Next base: position 146,847 of record JAODAL010003990.1, read on the forward strand.
TAAGCACAATAAAGTTGCAAGATTTTAATTGATCCCATAAAGAGCTGGATTTTGTAGTCTAATAAATTTGGAGCATTTTTATGCTGCCTAATTTAAGTTTCTGATACCTAAGTATTTGATAGAATTAGTATATCTGCCCCACAGAGTTTACTTCTATTTTTCCTGCCATTTTTTATGGATTTTTATGTAGATTGTTAGCAGTAGTTTTATTAACAATAAAAAAACGTAATATGGTTCTATAGAACTAAACAAAACACTTAAAATTATTAATTATAACAGTTGTATACAATGAATAGCATTATTATATTGTGGGAGAGTTAACTGTATTTGTTTAAATTATTTGACATTGAGTGTTCAGTATAAACAGCAGGGCCAAATAATTACTCTAATTACCACTTGCTGTCTTTATACATTTCCATATTAAAATGAATTCACCAGTATTCAATGAATTGTCATGTATTAGCTCACCCCCTGATTAGTACACAATATACGGTATTTCTCGTCACACAGACATAATCTTATTCATCCAGTCTCTCAAAGACCTTGATTTGGGACTAAGCAATAAACATTGTTGGAAATACAATAACTCAAAGCCTAATAAAAGTCAAATAAAGAGTCAAAGCTAATAAAATACAAAACAAATATAGCACTTGTTGTGATAATGCATAGCTAGTGTGATGTAAGTCACACCTTTTAATCTGAATAGAACAACTTGACAACCATATAGATTTATTGAGAAAGGCTTTACTACAAGTACCGCAATAAAAAGGTTAAGACATGAAAAGTGCATAAAAGCAAAATTATCAATACTTTTATATATCACTTTCTGTAAAAAAAAAATGAAATCATGAAGTCCTGTAGTTTTCACCCTGACATAATAGGTTGTCCCTTCCTAAATTGTAGCGATCACTTTTCAGTAATCTCTTTATTATCATCACAGGCAAAACTGTATGCAATAAAAAGTGACATGTATATATAAGAAAACACTATTGTCACCATTGCACAATAGGTGATGATCACAGTATCCCTCCTCCCCCTTCCTACACGTAGACCTCTGCACAGGTTAGGCTGGGTTCACACAGCGTTTTGTTCACCACATACAATGGTTGAAACATATAGTAAAAAGTGCATAGTTTTTACTCCATTCGACGTAGCTTGTTTTTGCATACCACTTTTCTGACACTTAGAAAGCATGGTATACTAAAAAAAGTTTATGTTTGAATACATCAGTTTTTAACATTAAAAAATGTATGCAAATGCTTAAAAAGTGTATACGTTTGCATATGTTTAACACATTGTTAAGGATGGTCTTTCAAGGGGACCTTCAGGTATATTGGATGGTTGCCAGATTAGTTGGGAGACCCGGGTCGTGATGCAATGACACAGAAGACAGAGTTCTCTGAGACCAAATGCATAAATTTATTAGTTAAAGCATCCTGTATTTATACCCCATTCATAGAGGGTGTTCCTTTGATTTACATAAGCATGACATCAGATTTAAGAACACATCACTTGATTTAGGTACAAAGTTAGTCCGGAAACAAGGCCTTATTAGGAATTAGTAGAGGTCAACATGTTCTTATTCTTTTATCGAAACTAACAGTTATTAGGGTTTTATTGAAGGTAGCATTTTATTACTTCACTGATTAGTTGTTCATTGAGGTATCATGTATTAGTTTTTATTGTTTTATTTGTCACACCAAAGTTCACTAGCAATCTGTGATTAAACAGATTTCTAGGGTACAACTCATGCTTAAACTTATGAGGGGAAAGTTACCAGAGAATTAACTCCTTAGATCTGGACATATGGATACATTTTTAATGTCATCCTTAACACATACATTGTTGCCTTTTTTATTAATATCATGTGATTTTATTGACAAAGTACACTTTATTAATACATAAACAGATACATCCAGCATGTGCCCTGCAATAACCATTCATAGCTCTCATAGAGCTATAAATTACCATAGAGGGCTATGAATTACGACCATCTCGCCCGACGCATATTGAGCGCCAGGGGAAAGAAGTGATGTGTCACTTCTTCCTGGTATTTATGCGCCAGTGCATTATAGAAATAATACTGTAGAAGTTTATGGGGCTGCCTCCCCTCCCCCGAGCTTTAGAAGTACATGCTGGATAGTGCATACTTCTAAAACATCAGGCATATGGCAGCGCGTACAGTACAGGTTGCAATACGCCATGTGACCCGACCTTAAATGTACATAAATGTATGCCAGGTCTGTGATTTAATTAATGGTGATATAAACATAGAAATGCATACTTTTATGTTTCTACTCCAAAATGGATCCAAGCGTAACATTGAAAAACTTTGGGGAACATGTATGGAAACTGTCTAGGTCTAAGACTTTCTTTGTTGCCCATAGCAACCAATCAGCGCTCTCCTTTCATTTTTTCATAATCCTATATTAAATGAGAGGGGGGCTCTAATTGGTTGCTATGGGCAACAAGTAAAGGCTTCTACCTAGACATTTTTCATACAGGAGGTTCTGAACGAAGTCGAAGTTTGGGGGGACTTCGGGTGAACGAAGTGTGCTTTTGATTGATAAAATGGCTGCGAGCACATGGCGCTACATGGGGCAAAGCACTCTGGGAGGAAGAAGGGCATAGCCTGCATGACATGTGCAGAGATGAAGCCAATCAGAGACCGGCGGGATTCTGTGACGTCACCGCACTATATAAGTCCGGGCGCGACGCTGGGAGCTCACACTCCTCTCACTGTACTGATCAGGGAAGGTGCTGCCACAGCTGATTGTGATAGCTCTTACTGAAGAACTGATTTTTATACAGCGATTTTTGTGGGGTGTCTCAGCTTGTCTCAGAGACTGCTTCTCTTAATGTTCTATTTCTGATTTTTTGGGGTATTGGATCTGAAATCCAGTGTGCGTCCACTGCAGCTGCATATACATTCAATATCCAAGTGGATCTAAGCCAGTTCCTGTTGTATTCATTTAAAGAAACAGCATTTTTACAATACAAATACCACTTCATTTTTGGCTGCTCAATTCTATTGCGCAATTTACATCCTGGGGTTAATTAAGAGTTGTTTTGCTGGTGTGCTGACCCCAAGAAACCGTCATTTTCAACGCCAAATATATACATTTTTCCTGTAGCATAATTCACAAGCGAAGGTTAATTACAATTTTATCTCTTGTTGTGTGGCGTAGAAAACATGCAATTGTAACACGCTACAAAGCTACTAGTTTGTGGTGGCCCAATTGTTTGGCGCAATTTACATCCAGGGGTTAATTAAGCGTTGTTTTGCTGGTGTGCTGACCCCAAGAAACCGTCATTTTCAACGCCAAAATATATACATTTTTCCTGTAGCATAATTCACAAGTGAAGGTTAATTACAATTTTATCTCTTGTTGTGTGGCGTAGAAAACACGCAATTGTAACACGCTACAAAGCTACTAGTTTGTGGTTGCTCAATTCTTTTGCACAATTTACATCCAGGGGTTAATTAAGCGTTGTTTTGCTGGTGTGCTGACCCCAAGAAACCGTCATTTTCAACGCCAAAATATATACATTTTTCCTGTAGCATAATTCACAAGCGAAGGTTAATTACAATTTTATCTCTTGTTGTGTGGCGTAGAAAACATGCAATTGTAACACGCTACAAAGCTACTAGTTTGTGGTGGCCCAATTGTTTGGCGCAATTTACATCCAGGGGTTAATTAAGCGTTGTTTTGCTGGTGTGCTGACCCCAAGAAACCGTCATTTTCAACGCCAAAATATATACATTTTTCCTGTAGCATAATTCACAAGCGAAGGTTAATTACAATTTTATCTCTTGTTGTGTGGCGTAGAAAACTCGCAATTGTAACACGCTACAAAGCTACTAGTTTGTGGTTGCTCAATTCTTTTGCGCAATTTACATCCAGGGGTTAATTAAGCGTTGTTTTGCTGGTGTGCTGACCCCAAGAAACCGTCATTTTCAATGCCAAAATATATACATTTTTCCTGTAGCATAATTCACAAGCGAAGGTTAATTACAATTTTATCTCTTGTTGTGTGGCGTAGAAAACACGCAATTGTAACACGCTACAAAGCTACTAGTTTGTGGTTGCTCAATTATTTTGCGCAATTTACATCCAGGGGTTAATCAAGCGTTGTTTTGCTGGTGTTCTGACCCCAAGAAACCGTCATTTTCAACGCCAAAATATATACATTTTTCCTGTAGCATAATTCACAAGCGAAGGTTAATTACAATTTTATCTCTTGTTGTGTGGCGTAGAAAACACGCAATTGTAACACGCTACAAAGCTACTAGTTTGTGGTTGCTCAATTCTTTTGCACAATTTACATCCAGGGGTTAATTAAGCGTTGTTCTGCAGTTGTACTCAGTAAAAGAAACTTTGTTTTTCACCGCCACAGAAGAAATTCTGTAGCATAATTCATATCCGAAGGTTAATTAAGCCTGTTTGTGCTTTTATATTCAGTAAAATACACATAGTTTTTAAACGGCACATACAAGTCAATTTTTCCTGCCCATTTGTGGAGCGCAATTTATATCCAAGGGTTACCCAAGCTTCTTAGTGGGTTCATTTGGCGTCAAATACAGGGTGTGTATTTATCATATACAGATATCTTCATCAAACACTGTCTGTACATTTTAGAACAAACAGTATGTCAGACAGAGAGGTGACAGGCTCTTCACCTGCGAGTGGCAGAGGCACAAACATTCCTGGAGCAGGTCGCAGCACAGCAAGGGGACGTCACAGCAGGGGTCACTCGGTGAGGCCACAACTGCCGCTGTCATCTAGCGGCCGTGTACTGATTAGCAACCCAATGGTTCTTGATTGGTTGACTAGGTCATCCACTTCCTCCCAGATGACATCTGACAACCCCAGCCAAGAGTCGGTGGGAACGTCAGACACAACCCTTAGTTGGCATGGCCCGGGAGCGGGTCAGCGGCCCTCACCTGTCTTCAACCCGCCTCTGTCCCATCCGGTTCCCTCAGCCAGAGATGAACAATTTGAGGAGGGCAGTCAGCAGCTACTTGGCAGCGAAGAAATGGGGCCAATATCCCCTGCTTCTTGCAGTAGGCGGCAAAGTATAGATGTTGAGAGTGGCATGGGAGGTCATGTTGTGAGGGGTCAGCCTCTGCATACCAAGACCGGTGATGAGGACAGCAGTGACGATGAAACACAAATAGATGATGATGTAGCCGACCGCACTTGGGAGCTGGGTGAGGCAAGGGCTTCATCATCGTCAGGAGAAGAGGGCGTCAGCTTGCGCATCAGGCAGCGGTGCAGCCAGCAAGTGGGTCGTGTGGCCGTGAGTCAGCAGGATAGCAGCAGTGTGAGGTCGGGAGCCAAGCAGCCACGGGGTAAAAAACCCGCTTCGCAGGTCCAAGAAAGTAGCGGCACAGGGGCTCAGCGAGGCAGCGGCGGCAGTAGTCACTCAGTGCGGAGCGTTGGCGGTAAAATCCGATACTTGGCGGTGTGGCAGTTCTTTGCTAAGACACCGGAGGAGCCGAATATGGGTATATGTAGAATCTGTAAGCAGAAAGTGAAGCTTGGCCAGGGAGCTAACGTTGGCACCACGGCCCTGCGTCAACACATGCAGCGTCACCATCCGGTGGCCTGGGAGAAACGTGGCTCAGATGTGGTGGTCCATCCTGCCGCCGCAGCAACAGCAGCAGCAGCAGCAGCGCCCAGTGGCACGCATGCCATTGCAGCCAGTCAAGGCTCCACCACCTCTGCAGAAGGGAGCTGTTTCTCTTTGACATCATCTCCCGGTCCAGATGCTCCTGCTCCTCGCTGCTCATGGCGCCAGCAGTCGTTCAGCGAGGCGATTGCAAAGAGACAACAGTATGCGTCCAACCATCCTAAGGTGCAGCAGCTGACCGTGCTCCTGTCCAAGTTGTTGGTACTGCAGTCCCTCCCTTTCCAAATGGTGGACTCTGCACCATTCAGAGAACTAATGGCTTGTGCCGAGCCGAGATGGAGAGTTCCAAGCCGTAATTTATTTTCCAAAAAGGCAGTACCAGCACTTCATAAATATGTAGAACAGAAGGGGGGCCAGTTCTTAAGCTTCTCGGTTTGTTCCAAGGTGCACGGTAGCGCGGACGTCTGGAGCTGTAACTACGGTCAGGGCCAGTACATGTCCTTTACGGCCCACTGGGTGAATGTGCTTCCTGCCCAGGCACACCAACAACTTGGACAGGAGACGCTGCTTTCTCCTCCACGTTGTCAAACTGCTGCTCCTGCGCCAATGTCCGCCTCCTCCTCCTCCACCACCACCACCATCTCAGCCTCCACAAGTACTGCTCCATCATACCACATGTGTAGGGCACAGCGGTGTCACGCAGTTCTACACCTGGCTTGCCTCGGCGAACGAAGTCACACAGGGGAGGAACTGCTCCGCATCATGCAGCAAGAAATCGATGTGTGGCTTTCTCCGCGCCAACTGCAAATCGGAACCATGGTGACAGACAATGGGAGGAACATGGTGTCCGCGCTGCACCGAGGAGGGATGGTCCATGCGCCCTGCATGGCGCATGTGTTCAATCTGGTTGTGAAAAGTTTCCTGACGTCTTCACCGACCTTCAGAACATTCTGAAAATGGCCAGGAAACTGTGCATGCACTTAATCCATTCGTACAAAGCCAGGAACACCCTCCTTGAGTTGCAGCGGCAGAACGGCCTCCCCCAACACACTCTGATATGCGATGTTTCCACCCGTTGGAATTCCAGCCTGCACATGTTGGACCGACTGTATGAACAGAGAAAGGCCATTAACGATTTTTTGATGATCCAGGCAGACAGAAGTACTCCCCTGTGTAACTTTGATGTCAGCCAGTGGCAGCTCATGCGTGACACCTGCCGTTTGTTGAGGCCATTCGAGGAGACGACGTTATTTGTCAGTCGCCAGGACTACGGGATGAATAACGTCATTTCCATGCGTTCATGTCCTGGAACAGATGCTGAAAAATCTGTCTGGGCAGGGGACTGGAGACGTGGCGACTACATCTCGTGGCCACATGAGTCCGGTGGGGACTGAAATGGAGGAGGAGGAGGAGGAGGAGGACATTGGAGCAGAAGCATTGTCTGGTGAAATGAGTGGATTTTCTACCCAGGTGACAAGAGAGGAGGAGCAGGAGCAGCTGGAAGAGGTGGATGGAGATGAGGAAGACGAGGCAGATGACCCCCAAGCACCGTGGCAGTATACAGTGGAAATGGAGGCAGGGAGCCCCTCTGAGTCACTTGTGCAGATGGCCCGCAGCATGCTTATTTGCCTGGCTAGTGACAGCCGAATAGTCAGCATCCGGCAGAGGGATGACTTCTGGCTCTCCACCCTATTGGACCCTCGCTACCGGTCCAAAATGGGAGCCTTTTTCCCAGCTATTGAGAGGGAGGACAAACTCAAATACTATAGGGAAATCCTCCGTAATCAGTTGGCCGCTGCCTATGTGCGGCATCGTCCCTCCTCTGACAGGTCTGACCGGGGGGGTTCCTCAGCGCTCACGTACTACTGCCGCGGCTGCTAGGGGAAGGTGGAGGGGTAGGAGCAGTACCAGCTCCATCAGAAGTAACCTAAGTCTGGAGTCACTGATGAGCAGCTTCCTTCACCCGCCTAGTGAGGAGGGTAGTCGCCAGCAGCAGCAGGACCTGGAGCAGTCCCTGAACCAACAGGTGGTGGCCTACTTGGACAGCACTCTGCCACCCCAGTTAGAAGATCCGCTGGACTACTGGGCAGCCAAACTGGATGTGTGGCCGCAACTTGCCGAGTTTGCAGTGGAGAAGCTGTCCTGCCCGGCCAGAAGTGTGGCATCAGAGCGGGTGTTCAGTGCGGCGGGGGCCATCGTTACCCCAAGGAGAACCCGCTTGTCCATGGGAAATGTGGAATGACTGACCTTTGTCAAGATGAATCAGGCGTGGATCGGCCAGGATTTCCACACACCAATGCCTTAGGCGTCAGACTACATCAGCCATGACGCCTCACCCAAACTGTGAGAAATGAGTCTGGGTTCAAACTACCTTTCTCAGCCACTATTCTGATGCCGCCACCCGCCTGATGCCACACATCTGCTGCCAGTATCTCCATCTGCCACCAACCATCTTTACCAGGAACTGGTATTGCCACCCACCTCCACACTCTGTCATTGTGCCACTGCCTGACCTCATGCTGCTGCTGTGGCTGCTGCCGTGACCTCCACACTGTGTCATTGTGCCACTGTCTGACCTCATGCTGCTGCTGTTGCTGCTGCCGTGACCTCCACACTGTGTCATTGTGCCACTGTCTGACCTCATGCTGCTGCTGTGGCTGCTGCCTTGACCTACACACTGTCATTGTGCCACTGTCTGACCTCATGCTGCTGCTGTGGCTGCTGCCGTGACCTCCACACTCTGTCATTGTGCCACTGTCTGACCTCATGCTGCTGCTGTGGCTGCTGCCGTGACCTCCACACTGTGTCATTGTGCCACTGTCTGACCTCATGCTGCTGCTGTGGCTGCTGCCGTGACCTCCACACTGTGTCATTGTGCCACTGTCTGACCTCATGCTGCTGCTGTGGCTGCTGCTGTGACCTACACACTGTGTCATTGTCCCACTGTCTGACCTCATGCTGCTGCTGTGGCTGCTGCCGTGACCTCCACACTGTGTCATTGTGCCACCGTCTGACCTCATGCTGCTGCTGTGGCTGCTGCTGTGACCTACACACTGTGTCATTGTCCCACTGTCTGACCTCATGCTGCTGCTGTGGCTGATGCCGTGACCTACACACTCTGTCATTGTGCCACTGTCTGACCTCATGCTGCTGCTGCCGTGACCTCCACACTGTGTCATTGTGCCACTCTGTGACCTTTTCCTGTTTTTGCCACCTCCAGAATGTCATTGTGCCACTGTCTGACCTCATGCTGCTGTGGCTAGCGCCGTCACCTCCACACTCTGTCACTAATGTTGCCACCTGAGCTCTCAGCTTGTTTTTTTCCAGCTTTCTCTGGCATGACTTTATCAGGCTACATTCCCCCTTCAGTTTTTTGGTCAGTTTTGCCCTCTTAAGTGCCCAGGGAATTTTATAGTGAAGCGACGGCAGTCATGTGCGTGTCATACTAAAACACAACATTGTATGAAGACCAAACCAAGCTCCCTCTGCATATTTAAGCATGGCACAACGTTCTACAGCACCCTGCAGGCTCTGTGCAGCCTGGAAATAGCTGTTTTTTAACGTGATTCGTGCCAAAGTAATTCGGAACGAAGTTATTTTTTGTCGAGAAATTCGGCGAAGTGAACGAAACGAATTTCGGGAAATTCGCCCATCTCTAGTCTATTTTCAACATACAATTGTGAGACAGATTACTTTCTAGGAATTGATTTTTCTGATAGAACAGGTGTTTTAATCTAAATCACTTTGAATTTAATTTTCCATTCTGTGATATTTTAAAAAAATGTCTGGCCTATCATATTGTCTCAAAGGAATACATTTAAGATTAAATTCAGAAAACTACATCCTGTTTTCTAAATACATTTTTTGTTGGACTTAAGACTTTCTGAATAGCACTTTTGAGAACAAAAATATAATTGCACAGACACGGAATAAGAATTTGCAAACTGTATAGTTGATTGTTTTCTCTATTGATAAACTGTTTTTTATTTATAAAGCTAAAAAATGCATGCAGATACTTACGTTCTAACACCTTGTGCTCTATATTTATGGCACAGCAGCGTTAAGGAGTTATGGAGCCATACTTGGTGGGTGTCTGTTGTTAGATACAGCCGGCAACCGTTGCTAATGGCTAGAATCAGAGACAGATCCAATCCTGGGCATTAAACCATTTAGGACTCTTGGTTAACTCAATAGCAGCATCTAAATGATTACAGAATGGGGCTGTGGTCCATTGCTGTGCTTGATCCGCTTCTCATTGACCTGATTGTGGGGTTCCATTCTGATGCCATGGTAGCCAGGGGCCTAATGAAGATCACTGTAACTTCCATGTACATACGCATATTACCATTATTATTATTGTAATAGAAGGTGAATGAAATCACTTTATGCTGCAGTGCACAAGGAAGAGTAAGTGTTAACCCCTTAAGGACCAGGCGTTTTTTTTTTTGGTGACACGTTCGTTTTTCCCTCCTCGCTTTCTTAAAGCCATAACATTTTTATTTTTCCACCTACATAGACACATGAGGGCTTTTATTTTGCGGGACAAGATGTACTTTCTAATGGTGTTATTCACTATACTATAGAATATACTGGGAAACCGCAAAAAAATTCCAAGTGGGACAAATTGTGAAAAAAAATGTATTTCCGTCATGTTTGTGGATGTTTTTCTTTTAAGGCGTTCAATCTTCGGTAAATATAATGTGCTATCTGTATTCTACAGGTTGTTACGCATCCGGCAATACCAAACATGTAGGATTTCCGTTATGTTTTGGTACCGTAACAAAATTCCAAACATTTTCTATTTTTGAAATTTGCGCCACGGCGCCATGTTGTGCAACCAATAACTTTTTTGTACTAACACCTACGGACGTCATTGAGGGGGCATTTTTTGCGGGCTGAAGTGTACTTTTTATCGCTAGCAGTTTGGAATGCATGCAACTTTTTTGATCATTTTTATTCCATTTTTTGAGTGACGTAAAATGACCAAAAAACACAATTTTGGCGTTTGGAAATTTTCTTCTTCTACGGTGTTCAGCGTACGGGATAAATGATGTTATATTTTTATAGATCAGACTTTTTCGGATGCGGCAATACCAAATATGTGTAACTTTTTTATTACTTTAATGATTTTATTTGTAAAATGGAGAAAGGGGGGTGATTTGAACTTTTAAAACTTTTTTTTTTTTTTGTACTTAAAAACTTTATTTATTATTTTTTTTTTACTGTAACTTTGAGGCCACCTGTGGTACTTGACCACTAGGTGGCGCGATTGTTAATACAACCTATTGCATTGCATAGACAATGCATTAGGGTGTACAAATATGGCGGTTTCCCCACTTCCTGTCTGCAGACGGAAGTGGGGCAAACCGGCCAGGGTAAGTGAGGGGAGCCTCCACAAGGCTCCCCACCACAATGCCCAGTGAACGGATCGGCGCAGCATAGCTGCGCTGATGCCGATCACCGCACCGATCGGTGCGCAGTACCGATCGGCGTTAATTCAGACGCCGCGGCCATCTTAGCTGCGGCGCCTGATGGGTAAAACAGCACCAGCGGGCGGAGCCACCCTCCGGCGCTGTTACTGCCGGGTGTTAGCGGCGATTTGCCGCTAACACCCGGCGGCGGTGGGGGGGGGTCGCGGCGCGATCCCCCTGCAAAGCCCCGTAGCGGCCCTGGGACGTACTCATAAGTCCAAAGTCGTTAAGGGGTTAATGTAAAAAAAAAAAGCAAGAAAAGAAGAAAAGAAAAAGAATGAAAACTACAAACACCTCCCTTTTCCAATTTTACTTTATCTGTGTTTCAACCTGCTGATGACACTTTTTGACCTTTAAGCTCAGTGGCTACTTCCATCTGAGAGCAGTACAGTTGACCAATTGTTAAGTGTTGTCTTGGTCTCATGAGGTGAGAATGTGAACGGCAGGATGAAGAGGATTGTTTAAATCCCAATTCACATTGATCCCCTAAATTTATTGGGTGATTCAGGGACCAAAAGTTGTGAATGTTGCCATAAAGCTTTTTGTTAGAGATCAGCAAGTTGTGCATAAAGTACTTAAAACAATTAAACAGCTGGGCATTCTAAAGTTAAGAGATTATCTCATTTATTGGTCTCAATTACTTAATTTTGAAACTATTTCAAGAAATTCTCTATTTGTCCTGGGATTTCAACAAAAAGCCAAATAACCCTGACTTTTGTGAGTAGTATAGGGTAACATAAACCACCTGACAGGTTCATTGTAACTCATTGTAAGTTTGTCATAGAGGTATTATTCAAGAGAATACAAACATAGAGGTCCTTTTCTTCAGCTTGGAGCTAGTCCCCGGCGCCGCCGCTATACGCCGCCGCCGCCGATCGTTAGGGTCCTAAGCCGCTACCAGTCGCTAAGCTATCGGCTTAGCGGCTTAGGACCTTGGCGACGGCAGCGGTGGCGGGACTAACTGTATGTGCGTCCGCCGGACGCACATACAGTTAGATGCTTCAGCGGAGCAGAGAACTCCGCGGAGTAATCTGTGGCCGCAGTCAGGATGTGCACAGCCCAGGCGGCGTGCGCGTCATCACGCTGCCCGCGCGCGGCCTGGTGACGTCACGCCGCTGAAGAAAAGACCGGGAGCACCGACAGCGACAGCGACAGCGGCGGGGAGCGAGGTCAGGTAAGTGCTGTCAGGGTATTACTTTTAATTAGCGCTATTTCATGCTGGGGGTCTATTATCTACTGTTTTATGTGCAGGGAGGGGGGCTGTTATCTATTGTTATATGTGCAGGGAGGGGGGCTGTTATCTATTGTTATATGTGCAGGGAGGGGGGCTGTTATCTATTGTTATATGTGCAGGGAGGGGGGCTATTATCTACTTTTATATGTGCAGGGAGGGGGGCTATTATCTACTGTTATATGTGCAGGGAGGGGGGCTGTTATCTACTGTTATATGTGCAGTGAGGGGGGCTGTTATCTACTGTTATATGTGCAGGGAGGGGGGCTGTTATCTATTGTTATATGTGCAGGGAGGGGGGCTATTATCTACTGTTATATGTGCAGGGAGGGGGGCTGTTATCTATTGTTATATGTGCAGGGAGTGGGGCTGTTATCTACTGTTATATGTGCAGGGAGGGGGGCTGTTATCTCTTGTTATATGTGCAGGGAGGGGGGCTGTTATCTACTGTTATATGTGCAGGGAGGGGGGCTGTTATCTCTTGTTATATGTGCAGGGAGGGGGCTGTGATCTATTGTTATATGTGAAAGGGAGGGGGCTGTTATCTATTGTTATATGTGCAGGGAGGGGGGCTGTTATCTATTGTTATATGTGCAGGGAGGGGGGTTCTTATCTATTGTTATATGTGCAGGGAGGGGGGCTGTTATCTATTGTTATATGTGCAGGGAGGGGGGCTATTATCTACTGTCATATGTGCAGGGAGGGATGCTATTATCTACTGTCATATGTGCAGGGAGGGGGGCTATTATCTACTGTTATATGTGCAGGGAGGGATGCTATTATCTACTGTCATATGTGCAGGGAGGGATGCTATTATCTACTGTTATATGTGCAGGGAGGGGGGCTATTATCTACTTATATACGTGCAGGGAGGAGCTATAATCTACCTACATATGTGCTGTGAGGCCTATAAGCTACCTAATATACACGTGCTGTGGGGCCTATAAGCTATCTATATACCTGCTGTGGGGCCTATAAGCTATCTATATACCTGCTGGGGGACTATAAGCTATCTATATACCTGCTGGGGGACCTAAACCTGCCTATATACCTGCTGGGGGAACTAAACCTGCCTATATACCTGCTGCGGGCCCCAACCCTGCCTATATACCTGCCGGGGCCCCTAAACCTGCCTATATACCTGCTGGGGGACCTAAACCTGCCTATATACCTACTGGGGGATCCATAACTTGCCTATATACCTACTGGGGGATCCATAACCTGCCTATATACCTGCTGGGGGACATATAAACTACACACCTACCTACTGGGAGATATATAAAGTATATAACCACCTACTAGAGGACGTATAAATTACTGGGGGACCCTATGACCTTCACTGGGGGACACATAATTTACTGCGTGTGAAGTCGCTAACAGTCGTTAAGCCGGTTGTTAAGGCCTCAGCTCAAGTCAGTTGATAAGAGTTAGCAATCGACTCCGCGGACTCCAGTCAGTTGTTAAGCCAGTTGTTAAGGCCTCAAGTCGATTGTTAAGACCTTAGCAATCGACTCCGGGGACTACTTGGAGCTTGGTTAATAAAACGTAGTAGGGTGCGTGCAGACGGCAGTATGAAATACCGGCCGGATTCTGATTAAAGAATCCAGCCGGTATTTTGACATTGTTTCCATGGCTTTGAGGGTCGGTTCTGTCTGCGGTTTGTGGATTCGCCCATCCCCTTCAACCACTGACATGTTCATGTTCTGCCTGAAAACTGGCAAAAGAATGAACATGTTATAAGTTTTTCGGACCATCGGTGAGGTCAAGAAATGTCTGCTAGAAAATCCGTTCAGTGGTGACTGCTCAACAAATTTTCTGTTAAAGTTTATCAGGATATCTGACAGTCGGATTACAGACGACTTTCAAATCCAAAAACCATCTGTAAATCGACCGAAAATCCTGCCATGGGGACAAGCAATTAGTGTACTGGAATTCAGAATACTGCACAGATTTCCCTATTTCAAACACCAATGGAGCTGATTTAGTCAGCCTTTGAGCCAACCAATCCAGCACCTTCATACATGTCACCAACAAAGACAGGGCCAAAGGGAATTTGTGTCAGAACAAAAGTAAGAGTAAAGGTGACTTTCTTTGAATGAATACCTTCAAGCTTTATAAAATGATTTCTCAAAGCAGATTTAATGCAGTTTTTACATGCATCTTCTTTTAGGTCAAAACTGAAATGCACTAATTTACAGAATAGTTCAGAAATCTATAAATTACTAAAAAACACCTGATTTGTATCTGTCTAGCCGTAAAGAGAATGTGTCATCAGAAAATTATCTATTGTTTAACCCAGGCATCCTCAAACTGCGGCCCTCCAGCTGTTGGGAAACTACAACTCCCGTCATGCATTTATATAATCTATAATGGTGGGAATGATGGGAGATGTAGTTTCCCAACAGCTGGAGGGCCGCAGTTTGAGGATGCCTGGTTTAAATCATGATTTTTTATTAAAAACATTTTGTAAAAAAGTTTTTTTTTTTTTTTTAATTTCTCATATAACTTTCAGTGATATTAGTATCAGTAAAATCCTGAAGTCCTGCAGTTTTCACTTTGGCCTAATTATAGTCTAGTAAAGAAGAAACAAAATTGTTTTGCACAGCTCACACACTCTTTGGGCCACATGTTTGAAAACTGTCTAGGTCTAAAATTCACTTTGTTGCCCATAGAAACCTATCAGAGTGCCCCTCTCATTTCAAATAGTGCTCAGGAAAAATGAGAGGGCTGCCCTGATTGGTTGCTATGGGAAAAAACATGAGTTTTAGACCCAGACAGTTTTCATAAATGTGGCCCTTTGTGTTCTGAGACGCCAAGTTGCAAAATCTCTTGAGGTGCTTGGATCGAGTCCTTAGGTGAGTAGCGTAGATTAACAATCCAAAAGAGAAAAAGTATGATACAGCACATCTGAAGATGAGATAAAGTCTAAGGGCCACATGTATGAAAATTGTCTATGTATAAAATTCACTTTGTTGCCCATAGCAACCAATCAGAGCGCCCCTCTCAATTTTCCAGAGCAATATTTGAAATAAAAGTTCACTCTGATTGGTTGCTATGGGCAACAAAGTGAATTTCAGAACTAAACAGTTTTCATACATGAGGCCTTAAAAGTCCAAAATTGTATTGCATATTAATTAAAAAGGTATATAAAATGTAAAGGGTGTAGATACCAATAGCATCAGGTTGAAACAATAATCAACGCATTTCGGACGCACAGTCCTTATTAGTAGTCTGACCCTTCCTGTTCTGTACAGAAAGCTTTTAAGAAGTCTCCTCATAATCAGCACAGACAGGATTACACTGAATGGTGACACCAATGTGTATAGGTAACACACGATCCACCATTCACAGTATTAGATAGTTAGAGATCCAACTCTCCCCCTCCCTGCATATTGACTTCTTCCCAGGTCACACAGCATGTAGAGAAAACTCTCCTATAGAAGTCAGTGAGTCTGATCTTATTGTCAGGCTCTTATGCCCATGAAACTGCTGTAAAACATCCCTCTAAATGCTGTTAAAAGCAGCTCAGACATAATGACTGCCCCTATAATCATATCCTGAACTAAAATTCTGAAGTCAGAAAATAAAAACGGCTAAGAAGAAAAGAATATGTATCAGTATTTGTTCGAATGAGTAAAGAAAAAAAAAAAAAACGAATTGGTGATAGATTCCCTTTAACTTCCCATTTACTATAACAAGCCTTTGGGCACCCGTCATTATTTGTCATTTGATTACCAGTTTTGGTAGGAACTTACCACTGAACTTTGGGAGCAATTTCGATAGACCTTCCCCATCTGAGTTGCTTTGACCCGATCGTTTAGAATGAATTGACCCTTGTCAGAGCTGCTTAGGTTCTTATGCTTGCCCACACAAGCTTTTTATTCTACCACAGCAGATTTAGGAATTGACTTAACTTGCTACTTAATATATCCCACACTTTTTCAGGTGCCATTGTTATGTGATAATCAATGTATTTCACCTTAACTATTAATGGTTTTTAGGGGAATGTGTTATAAGAAAATTGCCTATTTAATTTTTTATGTTAAACATAATTGTTAACTTTTTTATTTTTTTCATCACCATTTATAACAAAATCTTAAAACTCTAGAGTTTCTATTCTGGCTACTAAGCCTAATAATGAGCTGACACTCTCAGTAGTCTCCTCATTATCACCACAGGCAAGGTTACAAAGAAAGTTGACAGCAATATATAGCTACAGCAACATAATTTCACACCATTCTCAAAAGATGATAGTCTCAGCACACTGTTTCACTTCCCCAGAAAGTGATCTCTTCATGTGCCTAGAAAACTGTCCCAAATCAATAAATCAGCTGTTCCTAGGATTCTATGATCTATATGTATGATATAAAACATACCTCAAAATGCTGTTAAAGCAGCTCAGGCAAGATGGATTCCCCCATAACTGTGTGCAGAAAATAGAAAAAAACAAATCTGGAATAAAAACAAAAAAAACAAAAAATGAACAAAACAAAAAAACAGAGAAGAGTATGATTTAATATCTAGTCTTAACTTTTTAAAACATATAGGTGATACTTTTTACCTTTTTACTTTGATGTTATGGCTACTCAGTATACAGTATGTAGGTATCACATAGTTAAATCATTAGTACGGTTGAACATATGTTCATCAAGTACACCCAAGGTTGGGGAAAGTAGAGGGATAGGGAATTTTTAAGATTTGCTTCCCCTATTGATGAAGACTTTGGAAGCTCTAAGGAAAGGTC